>JAYJMH010048927.1:0-13901 GCA_036873815.1 Phacellophora camtschatica
AATTTGAAATGTAGAATGCTATATGGGCTGTCATGTCATATTTTCTAACAAGAATGCTTGTCGGCAAATTGCAAATCATGATCTTTTCCAGAAAACAATTATGGATTTTTTGCTAATATGTTTGAAAAATCAGTGGTCCAATGACAACAATCATACAAATAATTTCCGACAGGAATTTGCTTTCTTTGTTTACGATATCTTAATTTGCCGACAAAAATGTCGTTTGTGCCGACAGATAAAGTATTGGGGGATACAACACTCCCGTACCCCCCTATGGGGACGCCCCTGAGCCTAATAGATGTCTGTAATTCCTAATTTGACCATGAAGTAGTTAGACGCCACAGGTTAATGCTGTTCTCCTCCTCCACCTCAGCAGACAGACGTCAAATTACAACTGAAACAACATTCAACTACGGCGTCAAACTACCCATTGTTTCACGTCAAATTTTTCTCTATCCTGGCTATAAAAGTCAACCAATCAATCTTACGTCACAATGACACTGAGCACTATTTATACTCCGTGAAATTTCAATCTAATCAGAAGTCACTTCAAACTCTTTAGAGTAAGTCGCAAGTGAATAAAACTTGAAAAGTTCAATTGGATTATGGACGTTAAACAACTCTTTGAAACGAGTTTTCTAAGTTTGGCAGAGTCGGACAGCGGTATAACTCTAGTCAAAACTGATTCGTTGGTACGCAAAAATGAGCAACAAGAAATAGAACTGAGGCGCAAAGACAAGGCCATTTTCGAACTCGAAGAAACAATTCGTGATATGAAAGAAAGAATTTATCATCGCAATGATGAAAGTTTAGCATGTAAGTATGGTGTTTTTCTATTCAGTTTGGTAACGATTAACTTCAAACATGGCAATAATGTAGAATCAAATTCAATTGATAATCACCCTTTCACAAACGTGAACAAAATTCGTTTATGGTTGATACGCTAAACTGAACTTAGATATAATTAATTTGTTCACCTTGTCAATTGCAAGATCATTCAACAAAGCACCGTACGTTTTAGTCGAGATTGACTCAAACTTGGCGCTTGGCTTCAAATGATAAGCAAAGTTTAGCATGTAAGTGGCAAACCAGTTTAATTTATATGATGAACTTAAGTTGAAAAGTGAGTAGCCAAGTCGCTTAACACGGTTCCCGTCGGATCACCGAAGTTAAGCATGGCTGAGTTGGGTCAACACCCGGATGGGCAACCTTCTGAGTGTTTAATTGGACTAGCTCACCTCCCAGCCAACTCAGCTGTCCATCCTTTCGAGGTCGGTGAATGAGTACCAGCTCAGCTGGGGTAAGTGGTTATCAAACCAGGGAAAGGAGTGGCGCCCTCCCCTACTCGTTATGGGTAGCAGCTAACGAAAAAGGAGCCTTCGGGTTGCCTTTGACCTAGCGGTCGGCCTACTTACTTACTTACTTACTTCATTCTACGCCTATGAATTGTTTGTTTTTCTTTATAAATTATTTTATTTTTCAAGACAGATTCTTTTCAATGAAATAAAAATATGCCTGATTGCCCAAAAAAATGCCCACATGTTTGCAAAGCTGCTGTGGAGGAGCATTAGTATTGATAAGTCTGTTTTGCTTTAATTTCATATAAGAAGCTTTAATTTATAGTTAGATACTGTGTTTCGCAAACTCTACACAATAATCATTGAGTTGTATTTTATGAAACCAAATATGAATAATTTCTGCTGCAAATCTGCTGAAAATACTACGTTGTGATTTTGAGGAATCCATAATAGTCCAGAAGTTAATCAGTAGATTTTGATTAATCAGCAGAGTAATCAGCAGAGATATGATTAATCATTAGTGATTAATTATGATTAATCATTAATCAGTAGCCATTATAGCCCAAGAGTTAACGAGTAGATTTTGATTAATCAGCAGAGTAATCAGCAGAGTTATGATTAATCATTAGTGATTAATTATGATTAATCATTAGTGATTAATTATGATTAATCATTAGTGATTAATTATGATTAATCATTAATCAGTAATTATCATAGCCCAGGAGTCAATCAATAGAGTTAATCAGTAGGTATCAAATTTCACGTTGAGGCCTCTTACAACAATATCAAGCAAAAACTTTGCTTTCATGGTAGCTTTGCAGACGTGGGGAAATTTTTGAACATTCCGGTACAGCAACAACAAACACTAACTTTGGTAACGTAAGCTTTTCACCACGAGCCTTCCTGACTTGAGGACTTGCAGGAGATCCAGATGTATAAACTCTCATCTGCTTCTTTGTTGCTGGCGATGAAATACACTCCCCATGGTTCTCTTCGCACTTTCTCTTCACTGGATTAGTTGTCCTTATTAAAAGGCACGATTCACTTTTCTGTTTGCCAAGAGCTTTAGATAAATTGGATACCGTTCTGTGCGTCTTCACTGCGAAAAAAATTAATTCGCATAGAACCACGCTTTCGGCTCTTGGTACAATTAAGTGCTTAAAAAAACTATTTAATGTTAAATTAACGAATGACAAATTAAGAATTGAAATAGCGCGTTTCACTTTTCTGTTTGCTGAGCGTTTTAGCTAAATTGGGTACTGTTCTGTGCGTCTGAGCTGCAAAAAAATTAACTCGAATAGAACCACGCTTTTGGCTCTTGGTACAATTAAGTGCTTTTTAAAAAAAAACGATTTAGTGTTAAATTAACAAATGACAAATTAAAAATTGAAATAGCACGATTCACTTTTCTGTTTGCCAAGAGCTTTAGATAAATTGGACACCGTTCTGTGCGTCTTCACTGCGTAAAAAAATTAATTCGCGTAGAGCCACGCTTTTGGCTCTTGGTACAATTAAATGCTTAAAAAAACTATTTAGTGTTAAATTAACGAATGACAAATTAAAAATTGAAATAGCACGATTCACTTTTCTGTTTGCTGAGCGTTTTAGCTAAATTGGATACTGTTCTGTGCGTCTGAGCTGCAAAAAAATGAACTCGAATAGAACCACGCTTTTGGCTCTTGGTACAATCAAATGTTCTTACTTGTCTCTTGTAAGTACCATATTTTTATCTTCGCTCAGAAGTAGAGTTACGAATTTCAGTACAGCTGCTTATAAAAATCCGGTAAACACATCCGACCGGCCGGCGGTATTTACCAGACCTCACCAAAAATTGTTTGCGCCTGTGAACACAAAATTTTCACTAATTTTAATAAAACTAAAATCTTGAAATTGTTACCGAATTTCTGCCAACTGATCGTTAAAAAGTTTTGAGATCATTTTTTAAAATGTGCCCGCAGATTTTCCCTGGTTTTAAAATGTTCCTGCGAGAGCCCACTCACGCAATATGACGATGCCTGGTATTTACTTAGACTAACATTGCCTGCAGCAAATTTAGCTATGCTTCTGTAAGTATTGTGAATCACCCTAAGTATTTACTATACTTCAACAATATTTACATATTTGCATCTCACTCTGACTTTCTTTGATTTGATTGCCTCTCTTCTCGATTTGATTTTCTTTGCCAGCTTTCTTCAGTAACTTGGAATTCTCTGCAACACATTTCATACATACCAGGTTATCTTTATATCCACTGGGAACCCTTCTTATCGATGGCTTCAGACGCAACTCTTCGAATTCCGTATTCGAAATTTGTATGTTTGCAACTCCACTTTTTAAAATGAGTGACTTCCATTCAGATGAATTAGACACGTTACCATGACACACGCAGTGATTTCTGAATGACATTTTGCCTGCAAAAATATTCAAATATTTGAATCTTTTTCTAAAGAAGAGTTTCCACAAAAGTTTCTGCATCAACTATGGCTAGAAATTGTTATTTGGTGCTTGCGACCAAACAAATTTTGCCTACAAACAAACTTAGATTTAAATTAAATTAAATCTAAATTAATTAGATTTAAAAGGACACTTAGAATTGAGTAACAGTAAATTACAAAAAGAATACCTCACCTTTATTCTGATCAGACGATGGCAACGATACTGTTGGCTTAATGTTACTGTTTAAGTCTTCTTCGTAGTTTGGCATAACGTCTTTATCAACATAAAAATCTTCAACTTTGCTCACAACAAAGGTGCCTCGTCGATTGCTCATGACGCCACATTTTTCAGCAATAAATGTCCTCCTGTTCTGTTTCTTTTCATTTTTACTTGTGTCTTCATTTTCATGGCAATCTTTCTGAAATATGCAAAAAAAAATATGTTGCAGTATTCGTCATTAGAATCATCATAATCATCATAATCAAAAATACCACAAAGCGCTATACAATATAATGTCAACGAAAAACGAACACTTAAAACAAAAGGAACATCAGCATAACTTGTTGGCATTTATTTCACCGGACCTAGTTGGCGTTACTTTTGGTTTCCTTGGCGGAAAAAAGGCGGACGTTAGGTGTTTGTCTATAATAGATTGGTCGTGGCATTCCAAAAAAGGCCAGCGTTAAACTAGAGTAGGCGAAAGAACCCGTCTTCTCCACTTGTCTCGGAAAAAATATTACCCTATCTTCCCTACATCTCTTCTTCTCGGTCCTTACTTGTTTATCATAAAACCTACTATCACTACTAATAATATTTTCAGCTTTCATCACTTACCAAAATAATGATAGAAGTGTTAAGAAATTCTAAAATCAGCATCATCATCATTACATCGCATGACCCGAAGGTCAATGAAAAGAATTTTTCACGAAGATTTTTTCACAAAGATTTGTGAACGAAACTGCTGTTTAACATTTTACATAATTTAGAATCTAGATTTTTTTAGTGGAATTATATTCTCAAGTAGTTAGTTCTGTTAATGACAGTCTAAAATCATGAATTTTCAACAACGAATTTTTGGTTTCATTTTCAATAAACGTGAATTTCTGGACCTAGTAAAAGTTGCATGCTCGATGTCATCCAATGGTTTCAGAGCAAACAGTTTGCTAAAAAATTATAGACATCAACTAAAAAGGCCCATTTACACTGCAACATTTTTGGCACGGCGCGGATAAAACTGGTAGCCGTACCAAAATTTGTCCGTGCTGCTGGGCACAATGACGAAGCAGTCCCAGCACGGGTAAAATGGTACCACAAATAACGTCTCGGCACGCATAAAACTTGTAGTGTTTTTGGTACGGGTGCCAATTTTTATCCGTGCCTTGCCAAAAAGCTTCTGTGGTGCAAATGGGGCAAAAAAGCTACATTTGTAACTATAAAGTCTCCCAATTGAACTGCTCAAGTAAAATGCTTGGTTTTTAATTGAAAATTTACGAAAAAGTCATCCATAAAATTACCCAATAAAAATGTTTATAAACAAAAACAAAATACCTGCAACGAAATCACTGGTTGGTTCTCCTTCCTTAACAGCGCATTACACCTTGAACACAAATCAGCTTCCTTTGTTTCGCTGGAAAATTTACGTTCAGTTTGTTCGCTCTCTTCGGATCTCGTCCAATTTTGATTTTCGTGAAGCAATTTTGGCACAGCTATTTGAAAGGTTCTTCGTCTGTCAGTTCCTTGAACACGGACATTACTGAAATACTTTTTTCTATCGTTATCAACTTCACAATTACTTTTGTTCTCCTCCGAAATATTAATCTGTCGAGTGTTATCTAAAATGAAAGTCTTACGCCTGTCTTCGACATCATCTTCAGAATTGACTCGTTTCCCTAAAATTTTTGAAGCAACTCGAACTATTTTCTCTGTTTTCCCATCATGAAGCCAAACGGTGGTATCAGCAGTGGTATTAGCAGTGGTATTAACAGTAGTGTCGTCTGTTTCCAAGTAAGTTTTTTCTGTATCCAAACATGCACTTTTGTTGTATTTCTGTCCGTCAGGTGACACTTCAACACAGTCTTTGTGATTGGCGGCCATTGAATCTTGATCATCAACTAACAAGACAGTCGAGTTGGCGGTGGGAGGATTCTTTTTAGAAATTTCAAAAGTTGCATTAGCTTAGGAAAAAAAACTAGGAAAATTAGGGTCTTTTATATGTGCAAAATTTACTAGAGACTGCAGATGGGAATTGGATGTACCATTAACTATGCTTTTGTTTCTTTTAATTTTTAGCAAAAGAAAAATTATTATTTGCTTCCTAACACAAATTAAGGTCACCTCGATTTTTCTGGTGTTATCCCATACACTGTATTAGGTATTGTATTTCTATAAATAAAATCTCATTCATTCATTTATCTCTGGCACTCTAGTTAGGGGTTATATGATTTTTTAATGTTTTTTTATTGACTGATTTTGTAATTTTAATACTGTGTAAATATTTTATAGCTTTAATTTATCTTTTAGCCGTTGTAAATTGTTAGTGGTGAAGTGATACTTACTTATTTTTTCATCGATGAAAAAATTAAAAATCTAATCACATGAGTTTACAATGTTACAAGATCAATCAATGTAACAGCAATGATTCCGTTGTATATGCTTTGTATCTTATTATTTTTCTATTTTTCATTTATTAACATTTAAGTTAACGGCCTAAGCTTGTAAAGCCCTGCTTTTCCTGGGTCATATAGAATGCATCCTCATTATTGTACATAGATTAGTTATTGTATTCTATAAAAAAAAGTTGATTGATTGATTGTCACAAAATTTGGAATATTTTTTTTTAAAAACTCAAACTGAAAAATAAAATCTTGGAACAAAAAAGGTTTGTGATCAAATGCATCTAGGTGACATAGCACATTTAGCTAAAGATGACAACCAAAACAACCTGATGACAAGTAGTAAACATGACAGGAGAGTCTGTGTGTAGGCTATATTGCAAGAATATCAAATTAGCAAAAAAAAACAAACATGAAAAATCATCAAGATTTGATATTGATATTAAAAATAAATCTTACTGCATTTTAAAAATTAAACTTTCCATTTTAAAAATTCCAAATAAAATTTTGAAAACTATGACAAGTTTTAGTCATTCTAAATTTATTAATCTACATAAGATTCTTGTAACTTGTAATTTTTGTGCAATTCTAAGTAATAAATTATTTCATAACAAATAAAAAAGTTAACATTAAACTATATCACTTTTAAAAATACTGAATTCTGCTATACACTATTTTAATGTTTCTGCCAAAATATTCAATACTACCACAATTAATTCAACCCTTGATCTACATAACTATAGAAAACGTTTGAGAATTTATCAAATGTCTGAACCTTCTTTCTAGACTAATTTGATGGATAAAATAATTGTCAAGCAATCTATAGCAACTCTCTGATGCACTCATAATTTAAATAACTTCTTTTCATTACAATAACTTTTATCTTTTTCCTAATATAATATAATGTGATGTCAAATATTGCAAAACCTTCTGTCGCCCTTGAAGTTACACCAAACATAACAGGAAGCACCATCATGATAATCATTGTCTAATGTCAATGTGCAAACAAGCATAAGTTTGTTTGGAACTGAAAAAAGCATTGAAACATTTTTTTTTAATTTGGCAGCTCCTTTAAAAATGTAACAGATTAAAAAGACAAAAACATACCATCACCGTAAAGAATAGTAGAATTTTCTGAGAAAAATTTTCGCTCAGTTAGCCATCCTGCAGTACCCACTGTTTCATCATTTCGATTTCCATGATACTGAAGATCTGAGCCAACACTTTGATAGGCTATCACATCCAAAGATGTATCAAGTTGAGAGAAAGGTTGTGTTGATGAAAGTCTCCTCTGTTCCAATGGGGATGGGGGGAATGTCGGAGACCAATGATGAAAACAAGGAGTACATGGTGACAGTTGAGAAGATGGTGACGTAACATCTCCTGATGATAATCTCGTAGAATTGACAACACTTGAACCAAGTATAATTGTTTCCACATTGTTTTTACACTCATTTTCAAGATGTGAACATACCTCAGCTAGTTTTCCAGGCATAAAAACACTGTCAGCCCCAACAGATGGAAGACAATACAGAGAATCTTGACTACTGTTTGATGTACGCAGTTCTTCATCACTTGCTGCAACAACATATGCTTTGTGTTTTTCATCAGTGATTCCCTGAGTTGCAAAATCGTTAATTTCAGGTTCTTCAATTTTGACAGTTTTCGCCTTTTCCTTTGAATTTTTTATTTTCTTTGGCTTTTCTCTCTTCGTTTTTGTTGTTGTTTTCTCTTTCTTGTGATGATTTGCAGTTTCTTCATCTTGCTGCTGATTTTTAGAATCAATTTTTCCTGTGTCAAATTCTGTTTTGTTTCCAGTTTCTCCTGCTCCTTCTTCATTTTTTGTGCCTCTTGACAATTGGAAATATTCTTCAAGACGAGCAATAAGCTCTACATTCTGAAATTAAAAATTTTCATAAACACACAGTTAACACACCAGTTAAGAGAGGCAGGTTGGAAAATTTGCCTTGCGCAGGAGAAAAATCTCCTGTGCACTTGTAATTTCAGCCACAGTTCTAGCCGTGCAATTCTTTAAAAACAAAGAGAAACAATAGGCATATTTGCTATGCAAATTTAGCCATATAAAAATGTTCATGACAGAGAAATCCCAACACAATCTGCAAACTTTTAAATCTGGTATGAGAGTAGAAAGTCTGGTTTTGAGAAGCAGAATTGCCTATTCAGAGTTTATAAAAATGGTCTATTCAAATTTTATGCTTCAGTTTAAAAGGTGTTCTCATCACATGCACATCATCAACATTGTGATAAATAATTAGATTTTTAAATGTTTCTTGCTCGACACTGCTAGCAATTTAAAACAAAGATTTATTGGCTCTGCTGTCATTGCATAAAAGCCAAATGTGGTTTGGAAGCGGTAATGCATTGGAAAGTAGACAGCATTTCATTCATTGATTAATATTTACTAAAATGAAAAAGTCCCTTCCTTCTTTTTCCTAATAAAGTAATTTTCTTTAATCTCACCTTCCCAGTTGCTTTGAGTTTGTGGTTCTTGCAATTCTTTTGCAGTTCAGGTCTTTTCATTTTGCTGAAATCAATGTCTTCTACGCCCATGATTCGAGAAAACAGAGCAAGATTATGTCCTGTAAATTTTGATTAGCTTTTTGTGTTCCGCTGTTGTGCTTTTCCTCCAATCTCAAAATTTGATTTTGGGCGCCAATCTTCCCAGGATGCATCACTGCATAATTTAGATCAAATACAAAAGGAGACCAACCTCGTCCCCAGAACTTTGTGTATGCTTATAAACAGGTTGCAAGGAGACCTGCCTCTTTAATAAATAACCGTCTTAACATTTTTCATTTATTCAACAACAACAAATTTATTTACATATTTTGTGAGGCTTAAAAATAAACTCAAGTTTGAAGAACGAACATCAAGGAAATTTGAAAACTCTGCACTTTCTGATTGATGTTCATAACTATTTACAATTCATTTATTCATAATAAGATTAATTCTTGCAAAAAATTAACAATATAGAAAATTGTACATCCTCAACAGATTTGTACAATTCATCAACATATCGACAATACAAATATTATGTGCTCTTTCCAAAACTAATTAATACCTTGGTCACCAGGGAGTGGGGGGGGGTACTTAACTACCCCTTCACACGGCACGGGGATGTGCTGTTACGGAATATTTGAAATTACCCAACAAAGACCAATCCAAGAATTTTAGTGTGATTTTGGCATGGGCATTAAGAAACGCGAATTGTTATATTCTTCTCGGTGTCCATGTACCCGTGATATGAATGTTGTTATTCTTCCCTGTGTCTATGTACCCATGGTGTGCGAGTGTGTCACGTCAAAACATGGGCTTTAGGAGTCGTGATGTGTTTTAATTTTTTGGTTTCCCATCACCTATCCATTTTTATTGCATCCTTTTCAAAGAAATGTGGATCTTTGTTTTCATAACTTCAAAGTTATGAAACAAAAACATCCATTCCCAAAATCGTTGACGTCAAGAAGGATAGAAATCCCTGAATTTCTACTACCGGGTGACCTAAAATAACTACCCCCCTTTGTAAGACATCTTGAAATCCGTGAGATTAAAACTCTGAAATTGTGCACAAAACGACGTCTGAAGGACAATTTATAGTTTGGGATATCATCCTGTCATCTGCAACCACATTTACCGCATTCTGTCTGAAACTCGAAATGAAAACTGCCTTAATTCATGAGTTTTAAAGTTAACTTGAAAATGAATAATTTATTTTCAGTCTATGTATGACAGATTTGAAAAGATTCACTAATCAAACTCGTCAAGTTCAAATCGATATAGAAACAAGCAGGTTGTTTTATGTCAAAATGTCAACTGAAAACAAATTATCGTGTTCCTTAAATGACGTAAAAGCACATTGATGAAGACTATTTTCTTTTCCAGCTTTGGTTATGTAAACATGATGACAGACGATTGGATGATATCCCAAAATCTAAGTTTGCCCTTCGGACATCGTTTTGTCTACAATTAGAGATTTTATTCTAACAGATTTCAAGCCAAAGCCCTACAAACGGGGATAGTTTTTTTCGCTCAACCGATACATACTCCATGCGTACTCTGTATGTAAAATGACCAAAACCTACAGCACATCCCCCGTATCACTGTGAGCGAAGTACCCTCTCTACAACCTTGTTTACTAGGTAGATACGCTTTTTCAAATACGCTGATAGAATAAATATTATCTATGACTCTTTAAATGACAGACAATCATCTATCAGTAATATACAACGTAAATAGGGCTAGAGGACAACAACGTGCCTAAAATTAAATTTACTATGCGATGAATAATAACCCTGTGTATTAACTTGGGACCCTAGAGATATGCTTCGCAGAATCCCGTAGAAACAACGGTGTTTCCCATATCCCGTAGAAACAACGAAAAACGGAATAAGCGAGGGCTTAATTTTTTCAGTCTGAGTCCAGAAAAATGATCAATCTTCGTCCGAGTGTAAAGTTTTTTAGAAACTGTCTCATTAAACAATTGAAATTAGGTGTGGTTTGGGTGTGGTACATCATTTTCCATTGTTCTTTTCGATCTTCCTCGAGCAAGTGCCCGTGTGACCGTCTTGTTTTCCTAAAATTATCATAAATTTGGGTCTAACGAATTTATCATATATGACATTGACATTGCGATAAAATATATGTTTTAATTTTAGTTGGAAATCTTATCCATTCGTTATGGGAATATCTCATCCATTCATGTACCACCTCCCTCGGGCTCGGGCTAAATATTCTACGCATTTTACGAATCGTCCAAAATATGTAGATATGAAACTTTAAAACACTACATACAGTAGATCCCCGCCATAAAAACTGTAAAGAATGATTTGATAAACAATGAGGCAAAAGCTAAATATCCAGTTTCTTAATAGCGGGGATCTGCTGTATTATAAAAATTATTTATATACATCATAATCCCATGCAATACAGCATAACCCCAAAAATTAAATCATTAACATTGTAAATCCCAACATCAACCCTCTAGCTGCAACATTCAAACAATCAATTTGAAAGATAAAGATAAACAATCGCCTATACAGTCAAATGAAACTGACAACAAATAATTGAAAAAAACAATACAAAATATTTTTTGGAAAAATTACAACGGTGTTGACAAAAACCATTATTTTTTCTAGGTTTTAAATACATTTTTCTAAAATTTGTAATGCATAAATTGTTCTCATTGAAAATAAATTAGGAATAATTCAAAATAATCTTTAAAATTAGAGTAAATATTTATGATGCAGATATTAAATCTCAACCCTTTCAAGCCCGGATTTATTTCCAATTAACTGCAAAATCTTATCTAAATTTAACTCTGACATAGCACATGCAAATTTCATTTATTTGACGGGAATTTATGAAATTCTGTCTCAATTCACTTACAAAAAATACAGTCAGTCACGCATAAGTCGAATCTTTTGGATTCGCTTCTTAGGCGAACTTCGAGAAGACATTGAGATTAAAATTGGGACTTGAGCGAATCCAAAGAAATCCTAAGATGACCCAAAAATATTTAATGGAAAAAAAATGCGAGCATAAAAATATATATATTAATTCCTTGTCATGAATTTCGAAGGAATCATAGAGCAATGTAACCCAAGTTAGGGGTGTTGTGACCCAAAAATATTAGATTTCAAATTTTTAGAGCCAAAATATGATTTTTGATGAAAACATTTTCAGATACGAAATTACAATATCAGATCGTAATTCCAGAACCAAAAACATAAGACACGCCACTACCATGTTAGATAGCACTGCCCCCCGGGTCTACTTACGTTTTACGTTGTTTAGCGGTATGGTCCTTCCCGGGTTGAAAGGGTTAAGAAAGATAAACGCTTATGCTTGAATGAATGAATGGAAGATTTTTATGTTCAACACCCAAGGTAGAATATTCACGGTCGCCTATCTGTTTTAACCGACCATGAACATTTGGGGGGTTATCCCCCTATATTTCGGGGGTTATCCCCCTAGCAGAATGAACAATGCGTCAAACCTTTACCTCGATTTTTGTACCGTCCTTGTTTTGGTTATCATCATTACCAGATGGGAATTCATGCATGACGAGATCCTTTGAGCTAGCGTTTTTTAAACCGTCCAATTCATTTGTAATATGGGACGGAGTCTTGTACGATTTGTAGGCAAAAAACAAAAACATAAACGACAATAGCTTGAATGAAGCTCCAAGTGCATAAAAATAATACCTGCAAATAATAAAAGGAAAATATTTGTCACAGTCATCATCAATTACGCTTAAAAAGTTACTCAACATCCTTGATATATATCGAGTGTTATATGTCGAGAGTAATGCCTCGAGTGGTATGTTGAGTGATACATAGAGAACTCCCTGAAAGATCGTGTTACCTTTTAAATCGGAAAATTAATTAAAATGTGAATAAAAAGAGAACAAGGTATTTGCACAAAGAGGTTATTTCATACCTAAATTTCTTCGTATTGTATTCCAAGCAGTTTCTATTATCTCCAGATCCACACTGGTCAACTTGCCACAGAATGCATGCTTCGTCCACTAATCGTCCAAACAAAATGGGACCAGGAATGAATCCCAAGAAGCGAACAAAAACTTGTTGAAATCCCAAGGCCAATGATGACTGACTTTCAGGAACAACCCTGAAGCAAGCAAACACAAGAAATATTTTATTATTTAGCCCTATTTGGCCAGGGTAGACAATTTGCTGTTTTTATCTGGGGGACCATTTTGCCCCCCCCCCTTCTTATTTCAACAAATAACGGGAATATAGTAATGAAACATCCCACAGATAATAAACAAACATGATAGATTCTAAAAATAGCATTAATTAGGATCTAATTATGTTCAACGTTGCTAGGCAATCATAAACATTGGAAAATTATGGAAAATTAGCTATTCAAACTAAAAGGCAATATCGTATGTACGAAAACCAATAAAAACCTAGAAAATTATAGGTAAAACATAATTTCAGATTCATATTAAGTAATTAACGAAACAAAAGATTTCCTAGAGAAACAGTAGGGCTTAATTAGTATAATTTGAAAAGTAATTAGAGAAAATGTGATAATTACAAGTGTAAATAGTTAATTTTTAATTGCAAAATTTCTTTCCTGATAGATTAATGAACATTTTAACAAAATCGATATATTTTGTTATCTAATGCAGTTATTTATTCATTATATGACGTCATATATGTGTCTGACGTCATACAGGTTAAAAGTTGCATACGTCAGCAAAAATTAACAAAATATGTATCAACAGAAAGTAATTGTTAAGGTAAATGGAATGGTGTAATTTGTCAAACCAATAGCTATTTAGCAATTAAATTAGTGGTCTTTTTCTAAATTAGTGGTCTTGTTCATAACCACCTGCCAAATAAGGACATATGGAGGTCACGTGGAAGAACAATAGAACATTATTATGCTATTGTTTTGAAGCCAATTAAATTTTAGGAAAATTCAAGAAGTTTCAGTCCTCTATTGCAAGTAGTTTAAATTATATTGAGGAATGTTTGGTAGAGGCGCCATAATGCCCGCCCCCCCCCCGGGG
>JAYJMH010048938.1:0-13901 GCA_036873815.1 Phacellophora camtschatica
CAAATCCTTATTGAAATATATAGACATGAAGGTCCAAGCGACCAGTTTAAGGTTCAGATACATCTACTAACCGTTCTAAGGTCATAAACACTCAAATCCTTATTGAAATATATAGACATGAAGGTCCAGGCGTCCAGTTTTAGGTTCAGATACATCTACTAACCGTTCTGAGGTCATAAACACTCAAATCCTTATTGAAATATATAGACATGAAGGTCCAAGCGACCAGTTTAAGGTTCAGATACATCTACTAACCGTTCTGAGGTCATAAACACTCAAATCCTAATTGAAATATATAGACATGAAGGTTCAAGCGACCAGTTTAAGGTTCATATACATCTACTAACCGTTCTAAGATCATAAACACTCAAATCCTTATTGAAATATATAGACATGAAGGTCCATATCAGGCATTTCATTTTGTGTCATTTCATTAAAAATTTGAGAAAGTTCTCTCAGAAATCTTCCTTATGTAAAACTATTGAGCAAAATTCGCAAGCATAGAATTTCGCTTTGTATGATGATCTGCCACTTAAATAAAACAATAAAATAAAGTTTAATATAATAATGGTTCATTATAATTTAATATAATAAAATAAAATCTAATATATAAAACAATAATTTAATATTAATACAATAAAACAAACAAGAATAATAGTTCTTACTTGTTCTAAAGCGTCCCGACGTACTCTGACGTGGAAAGAACCAGCCTAAAATGAAAACAAATCCATGCCAAAAACAATACAAAAACTGCATACTAATTCTCTTGGTTAAATTTTTACATTTTAGTTTAACTTTCTGAATAAGGGGCATTGCTAAATTAACAAACACAATGGGGCAACTACTTTTTTCAGCTAAAATATGTATATATGTATGTATATATTGATTTGCCACAACTTAAATACAACTTCAAAAACTAAATCTAAAAATAAAATTAAAAATATGGTATATAACAAATATTAACATACATCTAATTTTACAAAATTGAATTCATAAAAGATAAACATCTCTACATCAATAAAAATTAGAATTACTAAATAAACACCTCTAAACTGAGTGGCAGGGATAACACTAAAAAGCCCTAATGTGTCGTTATTTTCATAATGGTCCCCCCCGCGCGAGGTGGTTATTTTAATGTAAGATGATAAGGAGAACATTTGTATTGGACGGGTGGATAGACTGGTAATATAAGAGTACAAGTTCTGGACTTGAAATTGCCAACTGCTTGGGGATCGTTGAAACGAGGCTTAAAATGTTCATTATTCATTGTCCATTATCGAAGTGTGAATTTGCCATTGTTCGAAGTTCCAATTACGATTACGAGGCGGAAAATCCAGAAATCTTGCTGTACTTTTATGAGTCGTGGTATAGCCTTGCATAACTATGACGATTGTAATCGATTGTAATAAGTCTAAAAGGTGTACGAAGCAGTCAGTGGCTATTTTACTTCTGGCAATTTTGATGCTATCTGCTACCAAAAAACGCCAAAAGGTTTATTAGAATATCTCATTTGTGTATCAAAGAAATCATTCAATCATGAGATCTGAAAACATACTTTTTGAAAAAAATATTTACAAGGCAGTGTGTTTTATTAAACCTTTTCTCAATATTTTGTGTTTTAACAACATGGTTTTTCCAATAAATTATTTTTTCATCGGCCATGTAATAAAATAAACACTGTTCCGTTACATCTTTCAAATCTTTTAAAAGCCCTAATAGTTTTGGAAATAGCAAACTATATTGAAGTATATACTACAAAATCCAATATGTCACATTCTAAAAATTGTCTACCAATCTAAAAATACAATAAAGTCAGCAGTTTCTAAAAATGAATTGGCTTGTTGTTAGGAAAAATTAAAACTACTATATATACTTCACTGAAATCCAAAACATGATTTTGATAACTTTTCCTGGATTTCTAAATATTAGATTAAGATGTCTTCATTAGGAAAAACCCTTCAATAGATTTAATACTAGGTTTCGGCCCTACAGTAGGGGGGTAATGTAGTGCCACTAATAACAAGGGGGGTTCCAATATAAAAATAACCCAAAACAATACCAAAAAGTAAAATTCAGTCGTTTTTAGGCCTTAACAAGGGTTTAACCCCTTAGCCCCCTAGCTCTACAGCACTGCAGTAGCGTAATGATCAACAATCATAAACAAAAATAAAAATACTCACAATCCTATCAAAACCAATATTCCACACATGTTCATTTCTGATTTCAAGTACACCATCAATTGTATTTGCCTAAATTAGCATAAATTTAAATAAATTAACAAAAATAAGTCCCAACAATTTATAATACCGGGTAACACAGCAAAATGTTTTCCGTTTACAGGGCTGTAGCTCGAAAACAACGAGGCTACAAATTTCAAATAATGATCGAAACAACGTTGTGCACATTTTATGCACAATTTGAGATTCATAGTCTCACGGATTTTTCCCTACAACCCTGAAAACAAAGATAGTGTTTTGGGTCACCGATGTGGTACATTCAATTAACTAAAATGAACACCATCTCATGTTTATTTACTACAAAGGATGACATTTATAAATGCAAAACTATAATCATATACAAACCACTCTCAAGTATTTAGCTTAGTTTATTGCTACTTACTACACAATGTATGACAATGTATCCCAAGAGATATCAGAGCGATCAGGTTCCCCTGAGACAGATAGCGTGGAGTATTGCATAAGATGTACCACATGTGACTAATGAGTATAAATACTGAATAAGGAGTATAAATACTCAAAGCGTTATTAACAAGTTATGTTGATAAGTAAATAAAGTTATTTTCGCTTGAGTTTACGAATAAGAAAATAGCCTAACCATATACATACTTCTCTTAGGCACTTATCCAGTTTATCCATCATTTGTCTTGGAGCTGCCTAAAATACGAGAAAATATTCGTTCATTTATTAAAATTTAAAAGTTATTTACATTATATACTAATTTTTTAGAAACTTTTACGCATAGGCCTACAAATAAAACCTTCTGCTTTCTTCAAATTAAATATCTTAAAATATCAAAAATTTGAAAATTGCACATAATAAATGTGCTCAATAGGCCGTTCCTTAAATTACGTCATAGGTGTGGACGCGCGCAATGAATTCTGGAATTCTGAATCCATACTATTCTTGGTTAAATCTTCGTTTTTACCACTCTCCACAGCGCTGTTTCCCGGGCAAGAGTTTTGAAAAAACCAGGGATGTGCTGATCTTTAGGCTCTCGTGAATTCTCCATCGTTTGAAACTATATTTTTAGAAAAGTAAACCAAACATACTAAATTCACATATGATCACCATAGAAAACCTTCACAACAGCAAACACTCTTAAATACAACTACCAGAATTCATTGCGCGCATCAACACCTATGACGTAATTAAGGGAACGGCCTATTTGTCTTGAAACGCAACTTTTTGCAAGTCTCAACAAACGCACAACTGCAACTAATTTCGTGAAATAAATTTTAAAATCGGGAACACAATGTGAACCTTACCTGAAGTAGAATCATTCCACTATAAACACCCAATGGGAACATTGTGATGCAAGTAGATGATGCAATAATAATAGCACAAACTGTATCTGGCATGCTTGAATTTCTGCAATATGACAATATATTATTTTGTTATTGATTCTGATAAATATTATAAATTATTATTTTCTTAGGAGGTATTTCTTAAAAAGATAAATTGGTGTCTCTTGCGATCTCCGACTCCAAAATCATGAAGTATCTTTTTAACATTTTATTTTAAAACAAAAATACACTAAAAGTAATACACATATACACAAAAATACACTAAAAGCAATAGTAAAAAATAGATATAATATAGTAAATAAAATATAACATATAAAATAAAATAGATAAAATATAGCGTAAAAACTAATTCTTATTTTAACTTTAAAAATCATCAACAGCAACAAATGCAAAATTGCAGTTGCTTTTCTCTGTATTCATCTGAAACTCCTTGTTTTAAACTTCATATCATGTGTAGAGTATTTAATTTCAATGATCGTGATTTCCAGTTTCTTGAAGTTTTTACTTAGTTCAGTTTTCAAAGTCTCTAACGATCCTCGGAAATGAAAAATGCAGTGAATTTTCCTGATACAATTATCCATCTTCCAACATTCATATAAATATCAAAATGAAATTTCTTGTGAATTTTCGCTGGAAAGTGTTGAGTCGAACGGGGAAGAAAAATGAAACCTAACTGCTTACTGAAGGAGAAAAATAATGAATTACTGTGAAGAATATTTACCCCTGAAGTGAAGGTTTCATAAAAAAAACTTTTTAATTTATCTCTGTCGAGCTTTAAAACTGCATAAAGATGAGACTTTTCCCTGCATGTTAATAGCATTTAAAAATGTTTTTTGATTCTTATATAATACCAATACCTCTGATCGATAAGTATGATTTCAATAAGAACAACAACAGCAGCAAATCCACCAAGAAGTGCATATGGGTTCAGCCGTGGAAGCAAATATCTTGATAGAATAGGAACTATGCCACATATACTGCAAGTAAATATACATATGCGTACGTCATTACAATTTATCCGACAAACTTTAAAATTGATTAAATCTAATATGAATTTTGTATAAGCCTTAAAAGTAACTAAATGACATTCCTGCATGCAAGTTTTAGTCAAATATCTTGCACACAAAAACAGCAACAACAAAATAATCCTTACAAATTATTGAACCCTATACAGGTCAACGTATTACAAAGGTCGTTAGTTCACTCCTCCGCATGATATTCCTCCGCTACACTAACCCATTGAACTATAACCTGACTACTGAAGCGACAAGAACAACAACAAGGACCGAAAGTACAGGGAACTGATGTAGTGAGTCTATACAGTATAGACTCACTACCAGAGTCTAGTCAACGTATAACCATCCTGAAAGTTACTGGAAATGCAACATTTTGTCGCACCAATCGAATTGCAAGAAATAAAAATCAAGTGATTAGCTGAATTAAATTTTTCTTGAAACAATAAACAATAGCAAATTAAGACAATGGAAATCTTTGTCAAAATGGCATTTTGTCTGAAACCAGATGGATCTTTTTAGCAAATTTATAGATATGATGTGTAGCCACCAGTCGTTTGCTGCCTTCAGCAATTCAGTTTAATAGTCAAGGCAAATAGTGTAGTCAATCTTGGCCAAGTAGAACCCCAGCAACACAATATATATATATATATATCTGGTTTTTGACTGATAAAATATCTAATTACAAAAAGCATCAATGAATAAAAAAGAAAAAAATACCAAACTAAAACTCACTTTTGTCCAAAATCATGCATCGTATCTTGAAGCCAGTTTGATGTTGCCTCTTTAAAAATAAAAATAACATTTTATTTGAAACCAAAACAAGCAGCTGACAATAAACATGGTTTGTGTGTTGTTAGGCCCCTTATTATTTATGATTTCGTCTAGCACCAAGATTTGTTGAAGAGAATTAAATTAAGTAAATACCTGAAGAAACACTTAAAAATGGTTTATTAGTCACAGCATAAACCACGAGCAAATGAACTAGAAAACCAATCATCACAATTGTAAATTGTCCATCTCTAGAAAAAAAACATTACAGAGTCTACGGTATTTAAATGAAATTTTATCAGGTTTGTTTCTGCAAAAAAAAACTCAACCTCTCATAAGCATAAAATTTAATTTCTCATTTATTTCTCATAAAATCTAATTCGCAACACGAATATTTGCGTTTCTTAAAAAATCAATTTCAACATTTCTTGTGTCTCAAGTGTGCTGTAAATCTGTACTTAAAACGAGCGACTTGAAGAAAACACTTACGTTTTTACTTCTTGAGGCTGAAATATTCGTTCAACACTGAATAAATGAAAATTATTATTAAATTTAATAACACAAAAAACATACATATGATAAAAAGCTATACAAAACATGAATCATACAAATTAGCTGTATTTTTTTCATATTTCTTTCTTTTGAAAGAATAATAGTAAAGTATCTTTGAGATGGACATACCATAAAGTGGAGAGCAAACACTTACTATTGCACCGTTTCTTATGTATATATGTCTTTTAAATTATCTTCACAAAGCAGAAACTTCATTATGACGCACATGTTGTCCGATTTGCACATTAAAATTGAATTGAAATAAGCAAAACCAAATCCAAAATGTCTGAATTGTTGTAAGTATTTGATTGAAATGCCATTGCAATTAGAACTATTGTTTTTTCAGTCTTTTCCGCTTGAGCAGCACAATATATACTGTTCACTCTCTCTTCCCATCTTTGGCGATCTTCAGCTATCGTTCGAACATAATTTAGATTTTTTATTGCAGTCAATGAATTCAGTTGAAAATTTGGTTTTATTGTTTTTATATATTTATTGTTTTCATAGTTGAATATAGAAACATCATACTGTTCCTCTATAATTTTTTTAGTTAAAGTTATAAGTGGTATGATCTGCTAATATGTGTGAATAATGTAAATTTTTCCATTTTGAATTGGGATTCCATGCTCTGAAGTCCTAGGATTTTCTTGATATAATCTTACCTTTCTTTAAAAATGAAGAACGCTCCCAGCTGTGTCAATGTTGTCGACACAAAAACAGCAAGAATTTCAAATCTGTCGTACCTATAACAAAACATTATACATTATACAAAACATTGTACAAAAATATTCAACAGAATAGAAAGGAAAAACATTCCAAAAATGTCCAGTAAATTGTCAAAATATTATAAATACACTTTAGTAAAATCCATACACAAGTCAAACAATACGTGAAGTAGAATATTATGTAAACTAAATATCCATAATGTTTACAATCTTCATAATAAAAAACTTGCTATATGCCATTAAATGATAACAACAGATGTTTCAGGCTGTGCCTTACCTTTCTGAGGATTTAGTTACAAATAGAGTTTAATGAAAATAAACATCTACATTCATTTCAAACAAATTTCAAGTTAATGCATGCTCCATGGTCCAAACCAGAATATACAGGAAATTGACTAATAAACCATTTTTAGTGAATTTTAACTATTACTTTTTGTCAGATCTTCTACAAACCAAAAAATAATGCCTACCCAAATGTGTAATTTTGTTGTGGTTGTTGTTGTGATGTCCACAATGACAAAAAGTTTGTGCATAAACTACAAAAAGGAAAATGAAAAACAAGTATATATATAGAATTCAAACAGTAATCCATTGTGAAATCCATTGCTTATGCGTACATATAAAAAGATTTTAAAGTGATCATAATCAATAAAAAAAGGAAATTACATCACATTACCTCAAATATTTAGCTTGCAATAAAAATAATTGTATTTTGCAGTTTCATTTCTGATAACATTAATTTAATAAAACACCATCTGGATAGATAAATAAATAGTTTTCTATTATTGTGTGTTTTTAATCGTGGTTAAAATGAAACAACCATGAAACCATCACACAATTTATCAGATAACACATGAGGTTTGCTAAAAACTCTGGTGATAATGAGTAGTAAAAATCTATACTCTTAATAATTAGGTGGGTCTAATTTGTCAGGGGAGAGTGGAGAAATTCATTCATTTTTTTAATTATTCCCAAACAGAAGCTAATCTACAAAGAAGATAATTATTCATTTTATCTCTACTTCGTCGCAAGCATCAGTGGATCAAACAAACAGTCTACAATAGTGACCTTTTCTGAAAGCACATTGTTAATCTACATAGATACATATAACATCATATTAAATAGTGTAGTGATCTTGGAATGCTTTCTAGAAATTTGCAGCTGTTACAGATTTGAATAAATAAATAAATTGATGCTGGATGTGATTTTTGGAAGTTGGTAAAATTAATTAGTGAGGGTCCTAATGAGGCTCTCAGGGGGGTGGGAAAATGTTTTGAAATCCAATGAACGTGGATGTCTATTTGGCACTGAAGAGTATGTTCATTCACTAGAATAGAAAAATAATATGCATTCAAAATTCTTCCACAAAATTATAGTGCAACAATTAAAGTAACAAAATTAAATTAAAATAATTTCCTTACGTCAGCAGATCAAATATTGTGAGATATGCAAAAGCAGTTAGAGCTGTGAAAAAAAAGAAAAGAAAATAATCAGTCTTTTATCAGAAAATATAGCAAAGTAGATAATGTAATACACAGTATCTGGCATGCTTGAATTTCTGCAATATGACAATATATTATTTTGTTATTACTTCTGATAAATATGATAAAAAATATTTTCTTAAGGCCATGTTACACTATTAGATATTCCATTAGATATTACGTAAATAAATCATCTAAAACGGGAAATAATGTCTAATGGAATAACAAGTCCATCAGATTTTCCATAATATATTCTGTTTCAAGAAAATTTTATATTATTATAGCAAAAAATTTTCTGCAAGAATAAACTGTTAAACTCACCCATACTGTTTGTTGTTGTTGCTTTAAAAACTAAACATAATGCACAAATAAAATTCAAAACCATCAACAAGGCAGTTCTTTTTGCCTGCAAATGTAATGAAAATCAGTCAATTTATATGAAATTAAATAGTTATTTCAAAATCATCAACAAGTCAGTTCTTTTTGCCTGCAAATGTAATGGAAATCAGTCAACGTATATGAAATTAAATAGTTATTTTGTTTCCAAAGAAATTTTTCAAAAAAATAAATACCCTTATTACGAAACTCACTTTTTGGTGGGAATCAATTAGGAGTCATTCAATAACTTTCAGTTCAATTCATATAATTTAAAGTTCCCCATTTTGCAGCTTAACAAATAAATTCATACACTAATAAAAAATTAATTGAATATTACAAGAAAATTTACAAACAAAATAATTAAAATAAAATAAAAATTGTATGGAGAGGAATTTCTCAATGAGGAGCTCTCTAAGTAGGTCAAACAAGAGAGAGCCGGCTTGATAAACATGCATTCTTCAAAAATAGGCATCAACTCTCAGATTTTTTACTATAATTTTTTTTTACCTTGTCACAGTTTAAATACAATGATATGCCAGTGTTTATATTTCATAATGTTAATAAGCAGAAACTCACCTTCTTATGTTCCATGATACTCATTATTTCACCAAGAGCAACTAGAAACACATTTTGTGGTATTGATCTAAATGGCCTCATTGTTTTCTATGGGAAAAAACAGCACAGTATGTATTTTAAGCCATGCAAACAAAATGTTACAGTATATTGCACAAAATGCATAATGTTCTCATAGCCAACAAAAATTAATTTCAAGGCAGCCTGCACATAAATCTTATTTGAGTTATGCATGCAAGCTGATGTCAAGGTTGAATAATTTTTCAATTTTATTGGTATGTTGGGCAAAGCTCTGAAAGCATATATACCATAATTATTTGATTAAGCCCTGGGGGGAGGGGCGCTTATTCAAAATTTGACCTTTGATAGGGGGCTTATTCAAGAGGAGCCTTTTTTGAGAGAAGGGCTTAATCAAATTGTTACGGTATACATATAAATATTTTTTAATTTGATGCTCGTACACTGTACTTTTCTACTTTGCAAATCTGAATGTCAATTCTGATGGACAGGGCATCAGAGCATTTTTATTTGTTTTAAAGTCCAACAAGTTATAATGTACCAATGCAGAACCTGTGGAACTTTTTGCCAAGATCTTGAGTGTGTGCCAACCAGCTAAATACTAGGTGCAGGTGCACAAACTTGTTGGTTCCTAATTGTTTTAAATGTTGATATTCAATTGGCATTGTATTTAGGTGCTATGGTAAGATGGTTTCTTCAAGATGGTTTTTATATGTGCGGTGGTAACATGGTTTTACATAAATGTCTAAAACTCTCAGGACTAGAATTTTATCTATTTATTATTTTTTAATAAAAATATACTTGACTTACAAGTGAATTTCTAGAAAGATTTTGAATTTGAATACTTCTTGCTCTTGTTCCTGAAAAAATATATCCAATATGAAATACATTTTATGTTGAAAATAATTATGAAAAATCCAATTTCAACTTAACTTTCAAATTAAAACTTGTGAAACCCTTTGTTTAAACAAAAATTGTTATTTCATTCAATAAATGAATGAAAGAAAAAACAAAAATAGGTTTTTTAGTGATAATAACCCAAATTTTTTTATAAAAGTTAAAACACAAAAATGGCTTTGTTTACATTTTGGGGAATTTCGCTTTGGTTGAATTGTAGATTTGAAAGGAGCAAAATTGACTGATTTGAAATCGATGACACGTTCAAAATAAGTTACTAATTAGTATTCAGAAGAAGATGTCTGCTATTTGAAGGAAATGTGATATGTGTGGTAAATTGATACACACATGCAATCAATCATTGTGGTCATTTCTTCCCATTAATTAACTTTCTAAATTTCATTTCATGAGGCTGAGGATATAGGATGTCCCTTTAATGTAATAATGTCCATAACACACCTTAATAAGTTATTACAAAAGCATAACATAACGATTCACACTTTTCAAAATCGTTAAAATGCAACTCTATCTATATAATAGCCATGAATCTGTTTGCATGGATGGATGGGATGGCAGTCTATTTTTTGTATTTAAATTAAATTGCTTTATTTTTATTAATATCATTAGCAACGCAACGAGCGGTATCAAACATTGATTACATTAATAAATAATAGTAGCAAAATATCTCCCTAAATCTTACCATTTTCAATGGCGCTCAGTGGTAGCTCTCGTGCTGTTTTCTCAACAACAATTTCAAACGGCCTGCTTTCTTGTTGTTGAAAAGAAGCGGCGGTCCTTCCTGACAACAAAGTTACTTTTTGTTCACTTCTTTGAGCTGAAGGACTTCCAAATAATGCTGGTTCGTAAAATGAAGTATACTGATCACGAATGTCCATTATTCCCTCTTATCATAAATCTACTGCAAGCTCAAACGTCCATACAAAGTAGGAATAATTTTGTATTGACTTTCTTTTTGTGCCAACTTGCATTACCACAGGGAACAAAGAGGAAAGGAGAATAGGGTGTACCTCAAGACTCAGTTTAAGGCACATTGCTACTTCATGACAAGCATGAAACAATTTTCAAAAAATTTTCAAAAATTTCACGAGTTTTGCAATTCATCTCAATAAATTCATGCAAAATTTCAACAGCAAAATTATATTCTCTCCAATAACCTTTTTCATAAAAAATGTAAATTTTGTCCATAACATAAAAAAATCGTAATTCAATGCAAATGTCTGTATTTTGATTCAAAATTTGACTCTGGTTACTATTAATACTTTCTTGGTTCCAAATTTTCTTAAGATCTTCTTGCCATTCCTGTTCTATGAATTAATAGTCTAAGACTATACTCTTTTTCATAAGAACACACTATATAAAACTAAGAGCATTGAAGCTCGAATTGTAAAAAAATAAAAATAAATTAAGAACATGCCTTGGATCCAACATTTCCAAAACATTCAACATCTCATTTTGATATCATGAAATTATTTTCGGTGATTGTTAATTAGTACTATATACAAATTACTTAAACTATACAAACACAAATGATACTGAACATGAATGTATTGTTGACGCAAAGCAGGAAAAACTGGTCACATATCCAATTGGGATAAAATTACAGAAGAATCATCCTTGCAAAAATGAGAACAATTTAAGAACATTAAAGCGTCAAATTCTTAGAAATTTAAGAACATCGAGCCTCGGTAAAAACAATCTGGTTCTTATAAAAAATTGAGTGTATAGACTATGTTATAGCTTACATGTCAAAGCAAAATTTACCGTTATTTTTAATTTCACACGGAGCACAACACTTTATAACAAATTACAAATGGTATACACGCTTTCTTATAAGAAGCTTAATCAATTCATCAATTGTTCAACTCATCAATTAATCAACTGTTAAACTCATCAATTCATTAACTGGTCAACTCGTCAATTTGTTGCGTTGAAAATTTGAATGTTATGATTTGCTCATAAAATTCTCCAGGTCGTAGAATCGGAGACGGAAGAAAATCCTGCAATGATGATAAAAAATGAATAAAAATGAATTTATCTTCTGAAAATTCAAGATACCTACAAAAATTGTCACAAAACGGCAATCAAAATGCGAGATTAATAATTTTAACAAGAGCCTATATTCGTTTAAGGTAGTTTCGAAAACAAAGCACGAAAACAAAGTTTGAAGAAGTTTGAAGAAGTTTGAAAACAAAACAACATCCTACAAATGCATTTTAAAGCATTTTTCAAATTTTTCGTTCTTACTTTCCTGAGTTCTTCTCCACCACAGGGTATTTTCCTCCACAGTAACATATTGTTCAATTTATAAAGATCTCGTACGCCACATTTCACAAAAATCCTTTTGCTTTCTGCAAAAATCCTTTAAAAATCTAAAAATATTTTTGTTCTGAAAATCATGTTCACTTTTTGATGAAAGTGCCCCTCGGACTCACCATATTAATAGCATTCGGATAATTTTGATTTTCAATTGCAAAACCGCTTCTTCCCTGATAAGACTCTCCGTGTTTTCCGAGAATTGATCCATCCGTATAATTTGGGGTATAGATATGAATTCCAGGTTGACTTGAATAAACTTCTAAAACACGGCCAGTACCAGGGTGAGATACTCTGTATAAAAATAATTTAGCAAATCGAAAAATTAGCATTTTCCAATAAATTAAAAGTTGCAAAAACTTGTCAATTTATGATGCTTTTATCTCGGATCTTGACTAACATTAAGGTCTATTCGGTTGTTGTGTCTTGCTCCTTATTAATTAAAAAACTAAAAATTACGATAAATTGAAGATAGGAAATTTCTAACATTAGAAAGTTGAAAAAGCCAAACTACAAAGTTCAAATATATAAGCAACCTCGCACAAAACAGGTCTTCTTTTTCTTTGACAAATGAATGATCATAACCATTTCCAGAAAGCTTGTCTATATCTGCTCCTAATTCTTTCGGCTCCAGAAAGTTAAAAATTCCGTCGTCCTCCAACACACTGCGCATATCACCTAGAAAAGTTGAAAGTGTTCAACGTTGAATTTATTCCAGAGTGGGGGAGGGGGGTACTTTTAAAATGTTACCTTTTGGTTTTAAAATTTTCATCCGAGTTACTCTTTTGGGTTTCAAACTCTAAATGTTATATTTTGGGTTAATAAATTTGTTTGCAAACTATAAATTTAATAATATATCACTCATAATCTGTTTTATTGACACAAAATATTCAAGTAAAGGTGTTCTTGGGGAATTTTAGTATTTTAACAATGTGTGTATGTATGATTTTTTGGGTAAAAAAAATGCCTCAATTTTTTCGGGTTCAAAGATGTATAGATTGGAGTACTGGGTATATTTGTGTAGAGTGAGGAACCATATCCTAAGAAATACTGATCACCACATGGGGATTTCATTCACCCAGGAGAACATCATTATCCTTTGACAAATGGAAAGCAGAATAAATTCGAAAGATTTATGTTAAAAAACAATGCAAAAAGACAAAAAATGGTAAAATTGGTAAACTTAATATTTTCTGATTTAATGTGATGTGCACTCACCCAAAGGAATTTTGTATTCATCAACTGGAAGATAACTTTTGGCATTTATTTGCAATAAATGGTCGTTTATTGGGTCACATTTCTGAAAAAAATAAAATAAAATAGAGAGTTTTTCAATAAGATTTTAATTTCTATTACTTTCATCTTATTATGTAAGTATGGCCAATTAATATTTTATATTTTTCATATGCAGTATAATTTCACATAATTATCTTACTGTTTGTCTGTATATCAATAACCTTTCAATTAAAACCCTTTTGTTCTGGCATGCAACTTTTTTATATTTACCAGGCCTTTTCGTTTTACGCGGGCGATCGCCCTCGCCCTCGCCAACGCCCTCGCAAAATTATTTACGCGGGCTTTTGATCGCCCTCGCAACGACGTGTTTCGCCCTTGT
>JAYJMH010048949.1:0-13899 GCA_036873815.1 Phacellophora camtschatica
CACTCGCCAATTTTACATACAGGAGCGTCCATCTGTTACAATTCCTGTTTACCGAACCTAATGTTATTAACTGGTCACTATTAAATTTATACCTAAAATTATCGGATGCATGCAAAATTTAGTGAGTGACCCCTTGAGTTATGGGTAGGGAGAAACATTTATTTTGTTTATAATTATAAAAGACAATAAAAATTTAAACAGAAAAACATTGAATGTGCAATCTTCAAACTATTTATTAAATATTTCTGAAACATTTCGGGTTGGTAAAACAATTGTTTTCATTTTGTTTAATCGGCTGATCTTTTTTAGATAAATCTTCTAAGGTTACTGAAGTACTCAGCATAATTTCAAATATTTTCTCTAAGAAATTTTTAAAAACGTTTTACTAATCGCAGATACTTTGACAGAAAAAAATTTTGTTCAAACGATATATTCCTGTGCGAAAATCGTGATATCTCAAAATATATAACAGTTTATTTAGCTAGTTTGCCTTGGAAGTTATAAAAATAATTTCATAATCTTTTTCCTTCATAAGTTTATTTAAATCAACTTGAAAGCAAACTCTTAACTCAATATTTTGACAAGTGAACATTAAATTTCCACAAAAACCTTTTTCGCAATGTCGATTTATAGTATAGTCCAGTCCAGTATACTATGATTAAAACATATTTATAAAAGATCAACTGTAAATTTTGCTTTGAAACATTGATATAAATACAAATGGATAAGCTAACGAGATATCTAATCTAATGTACACAGATGAAAAGATTTATAATTTCACAAGGCGCAAACTATTTGTTCAATTTGGTTTTCTAATATAGTCATTTCCAAATTTTGAGTACTTCAGTAAAACAGAATGCCCAATCATCACCAATGGGTTGTGCAAAGGGACCGGTCATTGAATGCGGTGAGTGGGGTCGGGGGTGGAGGAGAAATTTGGTAGGTCTTGAAATTTCTGGAAGCTTTTTCGTTGTCTGCAAAATTTTTGCCGCCAAATAGGGGAACCCTTTAAACAAAGGTGAAGCCATGTCTCCTCTCTCCTCCTTGAAATATTTAATGACCGATTCCTTGTGTCTGGGACTAAATCTACACCATCATACGCGCACCTTCCCTCTTGAGCAGGAAAACCACAGCTTTAGATTCGGCCGCTATCTGATGTATTTTTAATCTTCATTTGCATATTTTTTAGCTATAATCATTGCATTTAATTTTGCACATTTTCTGTTCTTACGCTCAGGGACTTCTAACAGATTGGTGTCTTTACAATCAGAAATATATGTAATTGTTCTTAATCGTACTGAGTATTGATTTCATTTTGCCGAGCGATTGTATTTGGTTAAAGTGTGATACTGCTCTTGAGGCCTTCACTTTTTCCTATTTCTATTTCAACTTTTAGCCATTTCTATCGCGCCATTTTACATTTCCACTTGCCATATCTATTTTGCCTTTTTCAATATTTCCACTTCCGTCGTCATCGCTCTCTCCAGCTTTCCACCATGGCCGAGTATCTGATCGCTGACTGTCAGTCTGTCTTCGACGACTTCATCATTCATCGTTGGAAGAAGAGGAAGCAGAAGAGAAGAAGAAGAGAAGAAGAAGAGGATGCTGTATCAACTGGCTTATTTTTCTTTTTTGATTGCTGATTAAAAAGATTATTAAATTGGTTTTTTTTTATTACCTACTCATCACTGCTGCAATTGATTTTGAGGTCTCTAGATGTTATTGGTAGTTATTACTTTTTTTGCTACCTTAACTGAGTTAATCTTTGTTCATCTTCAAAAGATAATGGAATCCATTTTTTCACTTGCACATTTAGTTCTTTACAAAATGTTTAAAATTAAAACAAAAATTTAAGGTCCAATTTGCTTTTGGTTTCAAATGTAATATTTCAAAGATGTCGTTTACAAAATTCGGTTTCGTCAACAATGCTAATATTGTTGTTTTTTGCAAGTTTATTAAATTTGTGTGTTAGAGTAAATATTTTTGATAATTATGGAGCATATAAAGAAATTTAAAAGGTCGTGCAGTGCAAATTTCAGCACACTTTGAGGTAACCGAGATGCAATTTTCATCTCGGGTGAACGGGCTGAAATTTTTCATATGATCACAGCCTACTTTCTTTAGATAAAGGGGTCTGCGACGCAGAGTTTTAGCCCATATAATCGCAGCATATTTTCACCTCAGCTAACCGCGAACAATTTCAGCACGGGAATGAAAACTCTGATATGATCAGCCCTTTAGTGTCAATAATATTTTTTTGGAAATTTCTATTGTTATCAATTGCAATTTTCATAATTGCAAAGCCTACGTTTTTTGAAGGTGTCCATAGATTTTAAATATAGGTTGCGCTGTATATATAAGCCTCGTTTTCAGCAAAAAAAGTAAGGCTATTGATTTTCCATTTTAACAGTAAAACGTCCAATTTCAAAAAGAAACGTTTTAAGCAAAAAAGCAAGGTTATAGCCTTACCATTTTAGCAAAAAAAACTTTCAATTTCAAAAAGGCTTATTTAAAGAAAAAATCATCTTTGGAAATTTTATGGCATCAAATTTAAAAACCAAAGTGAGTCTTGAAAGCAAAGAACCCAGACATCAGAACTAAATTATAAGGCATAAAAATAATATTACTCTTGTGACAATAGATTTTGTTGTTTTTTTGTACTTTTAAAATTATATACCGGGTGTCCCAAAAATAAGGTAACAGCTTTGATCAAGGCTCTCTCTGCAAGTTTAACTCAAATGTATTCGAAACAATTTTAAAAATATTTATCGGAAGTCAACTTAAAAGTTGATACCTAGTTTGATATTATTTGTGCATCGAGAGTCGAGATATTAATTCTGAAAGTTCAAATTTGCTTCCAACCCAAAACCAGAGGTCTAGATTTTCCTCTAAACTGCGTCTTTGGATCTCCTAAACCATAGCGTTTTACGAACTGAATTTAATGGTGCTTGGAAACACTCTCAGAAGGAAAACTGAAAATTAAAAGCTTGTTTAAGGATGCAGTGCTTTCTCTTTTTTCAGCATTTTTGCCAAAAATCTACTAAAATGAAACAACAACTTTAGTTTTCAAAAAAATTAGTCATGGACAACTTATTTGAAGATTCTTTTTGGAATCATTGTTCAGAAGTGTTTTCAAAAACAAAGTAATGTCTGGAACACCGCCATGAATCATTGTTCAGAAGTGTTTTCAAAAACAAAGTAATGTCTGGAACACCGCCATGATTCAGAAAATCATACAACACGACCCTTTAAGAGCGTAGGCCAAAATTAAAACCTCTGGTTTCGAGTGAGATGGCAAATTTGGAATCTAAATGTTACCATCTCAATTATCAAACGATTAATATCAACAAACCACATTTCTATTTTTAAGTTGACTATAGAGGATTACTTCAAAAATAATTTTTGACGGATTTGAGCGATTCTCAGCACAAGCCCTAATCAAACCTGTTTCCATATTTTTAGGACATCCGGTATGTGTATTTTCAATTGCATATCTATTGCAAAGGCCCAAAATTTCCGACAAAATGTCCAACTTCCGTGCTGGTTGCAATACGGTCTTGCAGTACAAATATCGCTACAAATATCAAGTCCAAACTTTTAGAGAAAATCGTGTTAGGGACAACTCCAAACCCAATTACAATTTCCAGCTCTGTCTCAAACGTGAAAAGTTTCTGTAGAACTCACAAATATTGGTGAAGCGGTATGGTAGAACATAATTCGTTATGAGGTTTGCGACCTGTAATCGAGGTTTGGAGCCGTCATCAAGATCACGGTACGAGCTCGAAGCTTTGTATCAACATTTTCATGATAATCTGCAGGTATAAGTTGGTGTTTAGAAATTTTAATAATATTGTAACAGCGAGGAATACTATTTTATTGTTACATACACAACACAACAAAGGCGTCAACAAGAAAATAATATTTTTACTAGCAAGAAATGCTAATTTACTGTGTCGCAAAAAACCTTACGATTGGTTTTATAAATTCAATGCAAACGTGAATATACAAAATTCATTATGATTACTAGCAATAGATAGCCTGATAACTAACGAACAATTTCAGACCTCATTGATCGTAAACGCAAATGTAGCAGCGAAAATATTGGAATTTCGGTTGGAAGGAACTTCTTCACTTTGACAGTTTTGACAGAAACCATAAACTAGTATCATTCTGTGGCGTTTATGGGTTCTCTAATTTAGTTTTACCAAAAACCACAGTTCTTTTATTAACGTTATTCTTACCAACAAACCTATTTGTTTTCTAGCCTGCGTGCAGACTTTACTTCTCCATTTACTTTTTCAAGCAACCTCCGTTTGTGAAACTGGTTCAAGTGATTTTCAGTCTAGTTGTTTCGTTTTAAAAGGCATGGTTTTAAGAAAAAGGCCATTAACATAACACCCATTTCAAAAGTGTTACAAAACAAATTCTATTGTCTAATAAAGATTTTGGGCTTCTTAAACTACGGTAAACTTTTCGAATCAAAATGAGATGATGATTTTGATTTTGATAGGAACAACCCACGACACTTTTAATTGTTTTGGAGGTGGCAGGGACCAGGCAGATAATGTTAGTGCTTTGTTTGCAAGATTACACAAGAATTGAAAAGGTGCAGTTCTGAGAGTATACAAGGCCTAAAAACTGTTGTTTTTCCTAATTTTCGATTATCGACAATATCTCCGTTGATATACTTGCATTGTCCCTAAATGAGGTCTCAAATTGCTCGTTAGTTATCTGGTCTTCTATTGTAGGTAATCACATAGAGCTTTGTGCTCACATTTTTGTAATAAAGTTGCAAAACCAATGTAATGCTTTTTTAGACACACGGTAGCTAGTAGCTTTTAGCATGTATGTAGTTTCTGAAATATTCTGAAGTAAAGTCAAGCAGAAATATCGACATTTGAAGTTTATGAATTAAAAAGTAATTTAAGAGATATATAAGCAATGCATTAAAAGACAATGGCTTAGGAGGTGCAATTTTACTATTTAACGAATACAATTATGTGAAGAGTATATTTTGGGGTATTGCCATATTTTCGGGGTGTATAGACAGTGTGTCCAAACGTCTGGGTGTATAAATGAGTGTGCAAATGTCTGGGTGTATAAATACTAAGCATTTGTATGGGCCGTCTGAATCAGGCAGCTCAGCACAAGCCTTTTATTAATATAGAGTCTCATTCTTCCCCAAATTATTGTGAGATAATTCAGTTCCGTTGCATACCAGGGGCTTGCTTCAAAAACCTTTTTAAAAATGGTTGTTCTGTCAAATGTTTTGATTAAGCCTTCTTCTTTTCTCTATTGTTCCGAGGACAATCAGCTTCCCCAATGTGCATGGCGAGTTTGGCTGAGGCCAGTTACGGACGAGTTTGGGTAGGAGGGGTGAGACCTGTTAGGTGAGGTAAGGTGAAATCTGTTACGGGCGTGTTGGCTGAGATCTGTTATGGGCAAGTTTGAGTGGAACCTGTTATGGGAGATGTAAGGTAAAACCTGTCACGGGCGAGTTGGCTGAGACATGTTAGGGATGCGTTTAGGTGGTACGTGTTATGGCCTAGGTAAGATAGAACCTGTTATCAGTGAGGTAGGGCGACTCCAGTTATGGATCCGGATGGGACCTGCAAGGACTTCAAGGACAAGTCTAGAGTTCCTGAAGTGCTTTTTTACAACAAAATCGATTTGATGTGATCTTAAATTTTCAACACTAATATCACTAATATAAGAAAAAAAGAAATGGTTCTGAGTTCAATAACAACGTTTCAGTTCACTCTGCCAGTCGTTGCCATTATAACTCTGAGAGAATTTCTCGTGTTCCAAATACAATTGTTACAGCCAAAAGTAATAACCTGCAGGGCGAAAGACTTGTAGCATCATTGTCTCCTGCATAAAATAAAATCACGTGTAAGTTTGAAATAAAATTGTTGAAAATCCTAGTCTGCCTCCCCCCAAAGGAAAAGAGTTTGCCTCACAAAAATAGCATTAAATATTTTCAATATTTACAATCCAAAAGCCCTCAATTTTCTTGACTTGGCCGGAAATAAATCCCTAAGGGTATGGACAGTATACACGATTAGTTTTTAAGGGCGTTTCCCATCGGTCAGAGGGGCGTTTCCGAAGAAAAAAGGGCGTGGTCTTTACTCCTGAAAAACTCGTTTACCCTTAAAATGGCCTTCTCCAAAAAGGATGCTATATCCGCCCTTGTTGGTCCTTATAACAGAAAAACTTGAGCAACTGACTTCCAAAATATCTAAATGGTACGTAGATAGCGCAGTCAATGATAAATGAACTTGGTTTATTAAATTTGGAGTTCTTTTGAAAGAAAAATCTATCTAGATCAATCTTCATGTAATTTGAACCACAGGAAACAGTGGCAACTACATCTAAAACACAAAACATAACATTGTGAATTTTATGTCCTTAAGGTACGTACCCGGTTCCTTTTTTATTTCACCAACCCCAATCAGATATAGCTGTGATACAGTCGATGGTCTCCAGGCCGGACCAAGAAGAATAACTGCCCGTGTGGTTCTTTTTACATTGTTTCCCGGGCAGCCAGAAGCACAACTGCTATTAGTTGATGAGTGGTAGCACAGAAACACAAGACAGTGGACATAGGCTTTGTTTTTATTGTCAAACAATTCTGAGCCCATGATGCTAAATCTTTGCTTTGATCTTACTGTTGAATTTAATTGTATGTCTTTACCAGTGCTGCACCTGAACGTATGAGAAACAAATTCTGCATTAAGAAAATTTAAACTAATATAGAGAAACAGAATATATAATCAAATTGTTTGGAAAACGAACGTCAATTGAGCTGAATACTACCCAAGGTATTCTTAGTATTTCACTACCGAAAAATTTACAGAGCCTATGAGATTGTTACAGATTTGATTGACTCTAGTGACAAATATTTAGGAGATATTCAGCTGAAATTCACGCGATCATGACGTGAGATGAAACGGAGGTCGCATACCACATCGCTCGCGTGAGTCAATGCGCGTTTCCTCTCCCGTCTATTACTCCCTGAGTTTAATATTGATGTCTTGCGTGAAATTTTAGCTTCCCTCAAAGTTTAAAGATAATTTGCCTTGGAAGCTCAACTTTTCCACCAAGCCTTAACCAAAGGCTTGGCCGCAACCTGTCGAAGACTCCCAGGATCGGCACAGGATGTCCAAAAACATGAATTCAACAATAGCATTACGTTACTGAGCAGACTAACGTATTTGGAAGCATAAGCTATCATTTTCAAAAATGACCCATCACTCCTGCTAGTCAATTTCAGACCCATGTATAAAAATACCATGAAATTTTGGACCCATTTAAATGAATACAATAAACCGATTATGACGATAACAAAATAGGAACAAAATTTAAATATTTACATAATACTACCCATGTCTAGAGATTTAGTACGAAAAACAGGCCCATGTGCAATTTTTCGGAATTTTTGGCTTCAAAAGTAACCCATTTGGGCGGCACTAGTCATTGGGTAATATTTTTGTGGCTCACCTTTTATAAAGGGGTGTGCGGGTTGTTACACTAAGTCGGTCCATTTTTAAAAATCAGTCTGTCGATGAAATTGTTTTTATCACCTAAACGTTGATCAAAAATTTCCCCAAGGCTATACACGAATGTGCGCTCCTCAATTTATAGGCCAGGATTTAAAATTGGCAAAATTCATGACTGAAGATTGATGACATACCTCTCATTAATAAAAACGTATTTATTTGCATTATTTGGATCTTTGACGGAGGTTGAGTAGCATTTATCAATCAATATGACGTAATCATTCGCTGCAGTTGTACTGGCTTCGAAGTGCAAGCGATCTGTTGGCAACGCTGACACTGGAAACTGGCTGTGTTTTGTGGTGTACTGAGAGTTTTGATACATATTGAGAAACAAAGAAAATTTGCCAAAACCAGCTGAAAAAAGAACAATTTTACAGTTAAAATTACAGTTCATATTCGCTGTTTCGAATGTACGTTATCCTCGAACATTCGATATTTGGAACAAAGTTTGATTTCTCCTGTCTAGGCTTTCTTATGAAATGCTGCCGGTTAATCTGAACATTCTCTTTCAACTTCCTGTAAGAGTTCGAGATAACGAATGTCAACTATAGTTATAAACCCTAATCACAGCCAATTTATTTCCAATTAACAAGCAAATTCTATCAAAGTTACCTTTCTCACGGGGTGGCACACAACAAACTACCCGATCGTAAGAAGCACGTAGTTTATTGCCTCTTTGATTGGTGGGACCTAATTTTTTCGGTCCAATAGCGCTCATAGCTGTTATTAAGAGATCTTCTAAGTATAAATTTAAATCTTTTAAAAGGTATACTCGTTAAATATACTCGGTAAATACCTCCAAAAGGTATACTCGGAAAGATTCTCGTTAAATACCTCCAAAGCAAAACCTGTTTAATACCTGTTTCATTAACCGCTGTCCTAAATAGAAATAACTGGTGCTAAGGTTCCAAAAAAATCACTGTTCGATGGACAATGGAGACATTAAACAATGCAAAATACCAGCTTTTGGACCCAGTGTGAGAAATACTAATCCAAACCACCCCATCCCCAAAATCCGAAATGAAAAGTCGTTATCTCACGTTCGGTTGCATTCACTTCCCCAGGGAATTCGTGTCCGCCTGACTGAGCATATCCATTTGACGAATACAAACAAGAGAACGTGATGTAAACATCATGATCACGTGTTATTATCTGTCCATGCTTTGCGATGAGTCTTGCTTGATTTTCAAATGTAATAGTTCCAGATGCTGATCTTGAAGTGGTTCCACAGGTGGCGTGAGTAGTACCCAAGCTTATGAAATTTTTAGAAATTGTAGCTGTGCACGTGGCTGAACGTAACGTCATAGAGGAATATCTGGTGTTGTCATAAACAGATCTATCCAGATCAATCTTCATGTAATTTGAACCACAGGAAACAGTGGCAGCTACATCTAAAACACAAAACATATTTCAAACGCGCGTAACTACATCTGAAACACGCACGAATACATTGAAACACAAAATATTACATTTATTAAAATGCACAAAAATACCTCCAAAACACATAGAGTTACATCTGCAACACACAGCAAATATATACATCAAAAACACAAATATATACATCAAAATTACATCTAAAGCAATCACAAATATGTCTAAAACACGTAACATTGGACTAAATACACACATGCATCTAACACATAAATACTGACATTTGAAACACAAACAATTACATCTGAAACAATCACAAATATGTCTAAAACGCCCAACATTGGACTAAATACACATAACTGCATCTAAAGCATAAATAATGACATTTAAAACACACAAGTTACGTCTCAAACAATCACAAATATGTCAAAAACACATAACATTAGACTAAATACGCACAAATGCATCTAAAACATAAATAATGACATTTGAAACAAACAATCTACGTCTGAAACAATCACAAATATGTCTAAAACACATAACATTAGACTAAATACGCACAAATGCAGCTAAAACACAAATAATGATATTGGAAACCCACAATTTATGTCTGAAGCACAAAATTTACGTCTGAAATAATCACAAATATGTCTAAAACACATAACATTGGACTAAATACACACAAATGCATCTAAAACATAAATAATGACATTTGAAACACACAATTTACATCTGGCACAATCACAAATATGTCTAAAACAGATAACATTAGACTAAATACGCACAAATGCATCTAAAACATAAATAATGACATTTGAAACAAACAATCTATGTCTGAAACAATCACAAATGTGTCTAAAACACATAACATTGGACTAAATACACACAGATGCATCTAAAACACAAATAATGATATTTGAAACAAACAATCTACGTCTGAAACAATCACAAATATGTCTAAAACACATAACATTAGACTAAATACACACAAATGCATCTAAAACACAAATAATGATATTGGAAACCCACAATTTATGTCTGAAGCACACAATTTACGTCTGAAATAATCACAAATATGTCTAAAACAGATAACATTAGACTAAATACGCACAAATGCATCTAAAACATAAATAATGACGTTTGAAACAAACAATCTACGTCTGAAACAATCACAAATGTGTCTAAAACACATAATATTGGACTAAATACACACAAATGCATCTAAAACACAAATAATGATATTGGAAACCCACAATTTATGTCTGAAGCACAAAATGTACGTCTGAAACAATCACAAATATGTCTAAAACACATAACATTGGACTAAATACACACAAATGCATCTAAAACACAAATAATGATATTGGAAACCCACAAATTATGTCTGAAGCACAAATTTACGTCTGAAATAATCACAAATATGTCTAAAACAGATAACATTGGACTAAATACACACAAATGCATCTAAAACATAAATAATGACATTTGAAACACACAATTTACATCTGACACAATCACAAATATGTCTAAAACAGATAACATTAGACTAAATACGCACAAATGCATCTAAAACATAAACAATGACATTTGAAACAAACAATCTACGTCTGAAACAATCACAAATATGTCTAAAGCACATAACATTGGACTAAATACACCCAAGTGCATTTAAAACATAAATAATGACATTTGAAACACACAATTTACGTCTGAAACACAACATATTACATCTGAAACAGACACAAATGTTTCTAAAAAACATAATATTGCATCTGAAACACACATACCAAGATATACAACTAAAACACAACAAATAAGATCTGAAACACAACACATTTGACAGAAACATGAATATGTCTAAAACACACAATATTGTATCCAAAACACACAAATGCATTTAAAACACAAAGAATTATTAAAATCGAAAGATGTTCACCAAAAAAGTAAAAAAGAATTGAAATGTGAGAAATATGCCACGGTAACCAATCTAGTTACCATGAATTTCACGTTTTCTGGGCGGTCATGCCCCGGACTCACTGTTACAGTGCCCTTACACGAATCTTATTTGTCAGAGGGCGCCAGAAATGGTTTGGCCACCCCTGGAAAAAACTGCCACCACGCCACTGCCGCACAGCCCTGTTTATGGCTGTTGTCTTTTTTCTATTGTTTCCTATAGAGATTGACTAGAAATATTTATTACGTGCCAAGTTGAAATAAACTTATAAAACTATCATTTTAGTTCGGATTTCATTCACGAATTTACGCACAGCCGAACCCCTTTTCACGGTATAACGCAAGTGAAACTCCAATATCACGCTTCACGCAAGAATCTTGATTCACGAATTCACGCATGAAAAATGGTTGTTTCACGATTTCACGCACGAAAATTTGTTCAATAACGCATCACGCAAAAATATGGGAGGGCCCCTGTTAGGGCAGGTTGAAAATTTTGTTACGTGGAAGTGCGATTTGTTTTTAGTAACCACGCCCTTTTTGTCGGCAAATTTTGAAATTTCCCCCCCCCCCAAATATTTTTTAGTTTCCCCCCTGTTTGTCGGAGTCACTGATCTCAAAAAATGATCAGTGGTCGGAGTCTAGTTGTTTTTCTCGATGACTTTGCGATACGATGGTGTTATTGTGGTACTCTCGTTCTCGCGCATAGTTCTCGCCTCCGAATAAATCAATTTTCGTTTGGGAGTAGTTTGCTGTATTTACCGGCTGGTGCTAGTGCTGATGGTGCTGATGAGCTACCATTATGAATTCTCACGTGCCTTGTCAAAGTTGCCGTTGCTGTTACTCTTGTTATTTTTTTGGTGTTGTTGCCGCACTTGATATTTTTTATTGTTGCTGTTGTTGGGAACTTGAACAAGAGAGCTTTGAAAAACGCAATTCGTACCAAAATATAACCGATCATGCCGAGTCTGGAAGGAAAGGTAGCTATCATTACTGGTAAGCAATGACTTCTTTTTTATGAGATATATTTCAATTTACAATTGGTTTTATGTATGGGGTGTTCAAGGGGGCTCTTCTAACTCCGTATTCCGTTTGAATTTTTAGCTTTTCCATGCGTACACTGATGATGATCTGATCATCATACTCATAGACACAGGTAAAACGCCTTTTTGTATGACGTGAAACATGCCGTGAAACACATCAAGTAATATGACGTTTCCGTGTAATTTTCATGACTTGTAATATTGATGCAATATTGGACCAGACGTTATATTACCCGGTAATTTGATTCCTTGTGTAATATTACATGTCGTGTAATAATATGGACGGTGTAATATGACATGTAATATGACGTGAAATATGATGTGGCGGCACTCTGTAATATCCCGGGGGGGTGGGCATTACCATCTAATTCAGATAGGGGGGCATGTTCGAGGAAATCTTGAGCTGATCCAAAAAAGATACTGAAAGAAAACCAAACGCAGAAAGATAACAGTATGGCGCATGTTATGATAAAATTTTGCTGCCTGCAACATCTTTTTATTACCATTTCAACACATACTATTTTTTGATATTTTAATCAAGAATATAAGATTTTTAATTTTAGAACCAATATTAAATTTTTTAAAGGAAACTTTTCAGACTTAAAAATACATTATCAAAATCCCATATCCACAAATATAGGACACACCGTTATCCAAGACAAATGGTACTGCCACCTTGGGATAATAACAAGATTATGACTAAAGCGGAATGACTATAACTGGAGTCACCATTATGTTATTATGTGTGTGCCATGGCATATTTCAACAAACTGCGCTATGATGGCAACGCATAGGCCTACATATTCAGAATGTGAGATACACTTTGACTAAAATTGTTTTGTTATATTTGAAACTTAAAATACATTAAGTCAAAGATAACATCAGAATAAAAAGAAGAATACAATTTCTTTTGAAGAAAACTAAAATAAAATAGATACTAAACAATCCTTTTTGGGTATCAGTTTTTACATAAAATTACGTTCACTTTTCATCATGAGAAAAACAGGTGATACTATGATGTAGCCGCAGAGTTGCTGCGCGCCATTAAAACTCGCTCACAAGCTGTTCAAAACCCCCCAATAACCAACGCAATAAACAAACGAGTTCGTAGCAAGCTCATCACATTTAATTTTGTCACTGCATCCTCTTGGCTTGGCATGCACTAGTTCAGGTAACGCAACAGTTTCACTATATTTATCACGAAATTCCACAGTTTTGCTAAAATCAAACACACCAAAATCTTGGACATAAGATCGCACTGGATCATACGCATCGGATACACCAACGTCTCGGAAATTGGATTGCACACATTAAAAAAACGAATAAATCTGCCACGTGATCGATCTGGATCACAAATATAAGAAACTTCAACAGGACGGGCATCGGATCGGCCAGTATCACGCACATCGGACGCGTCAACGGGACGGGCACTGGATTGCCCGGTATCACGCACATCGGACATGCCAACGGGACGGACACTGGATCGCCCGGTATCACGCCCATCGAACACGCATACGGGACGGGCGCTGGATAGCCCGGTATCACACCCATCGGACACGCCAACGGGACGGGCACTGGATCGGCCGGTATCACGCACATCGGGCACGCCAACGGGACGGGCACTGGATCACCCGGTATCACACACATCGGACACGCCAACGGGAAGGGCACTGGATCACCCGGTATCACGCACATCGGACACGCCAACGGGACGGGCACTGGATCGCCCGGTATCACACACATCGGACACGTCAACGGGACGGGCACTGGATCGGCCGGTATCACGCACATCGGACACGTCAACGGGATGGGCACTGGATCGCCCGGTATCACGCACATCGGACACGCCAACGGGACGGGCACTGGATCGCCCGGTATCACACACATCGGATACGCCAACGGGATGGGCACTGGATCGCCCGGTATCACGCACATCGGACACGCCAACGGGACGGGCACTGGATCGCCCGGTA
>JAYJMH010048960.1:0-13899 GCA_036873815.1 Phacellophora camtschatica
ATCGCACAGATCACACTTAAAATAGTACACAACGGATTGTTGGTTCACAATGGGCGGCTTTGGTTCCCGAGATTTTATTTGTTCGCCGATTTTTCTGCTGGTGAAAACAGGCAGAACTTCTTTCCTGATCTTATTACTTTCGAAACGTCACTCATTATTATCGTTAATATTTATAATTAAATGTTACAAAAATAATATTCTTATTCGAAATAAATAAATAAAATAGCATACAAACCACACACCTGAAAGTCGAAATGCCATGCTTCTGACCAGCAGATAACAAAAGTGGCTATAATAATGAAATAATTCACTGGCTGTCCAACTTTTATCTAAAATAAATAAATACAACTATATATTGTGTTAAATGCCAGACTTGAAACTTGACCAGCCCATAACACCCAGTAATAGTAGAATTTGTGCTTTATAATCCAACATTTCATTAGCCTACTGTAACACTATGGTATAAATATTTAGTCAACGTTTATCCTTTATGAATAAAATTGTTGTTGTCAATGAAGACGTAACTGTTGGTGCAGACGTAACTGTTGGTGTAGATGTAACTGTTGGTGTAGACGTAACTGTTGGTGCAGACGTAACTATTGGCAGAGACGCAACTGTTGGTGCAGACGTAACTGTTGGTGTAGACGTAACTGTTGGTGCAGACGTAACTGTTGGTGCAAACGTAACTGTTGGTGTAGACGTAACTGTTGGTTGGTGCAGAAGTAACTGTTGGTGCAGACGAAACTATTGGCGCAGATGTAACTGTTGGTGCAGACGTAACTGTTGGCGCAGACGTAACATTTGGTGCAGACGTAACTGTTGATGCAAACGTAACTATTGGCGCAGACGTAAATTTAAATCAAGCACATGATCAATGACTCAAGTAATTTTGATTTTTTTCTCATAATTTCTCACAAGCACAAAATGAGTTAAATGCTTGAGATAAGAAAATTAAACTTTCCGATCACATACGATTAAGTTACGAATAGTGTAAACAAAATAAACGCTACTAAATAAAAGGTGTTCCAAAAAGCTTGCTCCCCGTTTGTTTTGAAGAAGTTCTGAAATAAACTGGTTACATTTTATGCTATGTTAATCTGCACATTCTGACTTGAGAGTTTGGTAAAGTTCCCTCTAAAATCCGTTAAGACTCGCTAAGCTATGGGTCCCGATATTCAAAATTTGTGTGAGCGCTAAAAAAAGATGATCGACAATACGTCAAACAGAAGCTTGCAAAAATGTCAAAACAGAACGTTTTTAAAGTCAAACTTTCCATTTTCGGTATAAAAATATAACTACAGTAGATCCCCGCTATTAAGAAACTGCAAATCTTGAAACTGAGGCTCAAAATCATTAGGAGAGCAAAAGAAGAATATAGAATGATTTGATAAACAACGAGGCTAAAGCCAAATATCCAGTTTCTTAATGGCGGGATCTACTACGCTTCATTTCACAATTTATTAAAAATTTTCAGACGAATGGGGAACGATTCTATTGGAACACCCTGCAGATAGAAAATGATCCCAAAGATATGAGTGAACTAGAATTTTGAAGAGAAACATACTACAAATATATTGTATAGATTCATAGAGGTCCATACAAGAAGCATACAGAGATACTTTAATGACATGTTAATTTGAAAGCAAAAATATCATTTTTTTAAATCGGTTTAAAAGGTGCTGAAAAACTCTGCAAAAGGACATATTTCAATCAGGTTATAAAGAATTAAATTCAGTCCTCATTAATGCGTGTGAGCACATGAGCACCACTGGTAGGCACAAAATGTCATTACACACAGTACTGGCATCAGTTTCAGGAACATTTATTTAACCTATAGTCTGGCTATAGAGCACTAATTGCAGGCAAATCTTTCTCCTTCATTTGCTTGTAGGCACATCAAATTTTTGATATGGCTTAATTAAATGACGAACTAATTGTATAATAATAATGTGCTTTTAGAAAATGTCACTATTGTAGACTATTCGTTCGACCCACAGATGCTTGTGACGAAGTAGAGATAAAATGAATAAAAAACAGAAACAACACAAAAAAACGATAAATTCAACAATATTTTTATATTTTTGTTACTAATATTTTGCCCTGGCATACAGGACTTCTTCAGAGCTATATGCCAGGGCGAAATGTTAGTAACAAAAATAAAAAAATATTGTTGAATTTATTATTTAATTGTATAATGTTGAATGCTATGCACATGATACAAAAAAAAGCATTCAGATATAAAAAAATTACTTACAGCTTTTCCCATATATACAACCTTTAGTACTGCAACAACGGTGGATATTGTAGTTGTAAGCTAAAAAATAAGACAAACATGTTTCAGTTTCACCACATTTTAAAATTCAACAACGTACTGAACAAATTATAAAGATACTATGATGCAAAATACTTAATAAACAACATTCCAGCAGAAGCTAATTTCTTCAGTTCAGGCTTAGTTTTTGTTTGACTTTATGCAAGGGCGGCAATAACTACAACAAACTGACGATTTGTTGATTTTTCAAAAAATAAGCATTGGACTGGGGAGTCTGTTAATACAATACAACAATTGAGGAATTGCCCTTTATCAGAAATAAATTAATTATGGAAGATGTTCAATATAACAGAAAGGGGTAGATCAATGGAATGAACAGGGGAAATGCCTAAATGTTTTGGACACTAACTTTCATCAGCAATTAGATGAATGATAGAAGGAGTGAAGTATAACAGAAAGAGATATATCAGTGCAATGGATGGTGGAATTGTCTAAACGTTTCAGGCATTGCCCTTCATCAGTAATAAAAGAATGATGGAAGAAGTTCAATATAACGGAAAAGGGTAGATCAATGGAATAAAAGGTAAAAATGTCTAAAAGTTTCAGGCATTACCCTTTATTAGTAATACATGAATGATAAAAGAAGTGAGGTATAACGGAAAATCATTACTGGAACATATCATTTTTGAGCTTGAAACACCCATGACAAACTAGATTATATCATTCTAAGAGCTTGAAACACCCTTGACAAACTGGAATGAGATATACTCACAGCAACCATATGCCACTTGCTGCTTTTGCAAAGTCCATAAACAGATACCAAAAGTGAAAATCTAAGGAATGCAAATACCTGTAAAACAAAATATACAAATATATACTTACCAATAAAATGCAGCAGATTAGAAAAATTTCAAAATTATGTAGTTGCTCCTCACAAAAATAGTAATATTACTAGATGTATTGTTATTTATTCAAGGTTTTTTCATAACTTCGTGTAACTTCAGAATTACAGTGGGTGGGCCAGTCGAGTTATTATTTCCATGAAGAGCAAAACATGAATCAATTATAGACATTTTTAGTTTTTCTCATGGTTTGTATATTTTTGTAAAATATTTGTAAGTTTGTAAATCACATGAAATTAGAACGTAACAAAAAGAACAATGGTGAAATGATAAGAACAGTGCAGATCAATTGGATTATTGTGATCACATGAAAAGAATTTTTGTGTGCATTTAACTGCCTTTATCATTGATGTTGTGTTTCATTTTAAAACCACTCAACAGTACAAGGACAATTTTTAAATCTCAGCAGCACACTCCTGTCTGACCGTGAGATGTGTACTACCCCCCCTCCCTCCAGAGTCACAAACATTCATAAAGTGCCTGCAACAAAAACAGTTAACAGAACTTATACATACCACAAAATCAAAAAGTGATGTTTTAAATTTATACTGATCAACTTCTTCCTCAAATGTTTTTCTGAAGTCATCCTTTAAAAACTGTAAAAAATTATCAAACAATTATGATCAATATTGATCATATAAGAATTCCTACAATTTCCTAATTTTTTACTAAAATTTCCCTCCATTTCATATGGTAAATGACTATCTAAATTTTTTCCTCTTTTATGTAATTATTTCAAACTAAAATTTCCCTTCCAAAATGGTATATATAATTAATTATCTACAAATGTGTCTCTTAAAATTTCATTCGAATGGGTTCTATTTTCGTACCATTATGAAGCTGCTACATATTGAGCCCTATTGTTCTTAGAAAAATACAGAACAAAGATTTGTTTGAAAAAATAGAATAGGGTGCTCAATTGGGTAGTTTGAGAAAACAGCAGGGCATTCAAAAAGGACAATAAAAAAAGACCAAACAAATAATACATATTCTTCTAGAAAGCAGTTTATTCTTGATTCAAAATCTTTTTGATTCATTAAATTTTTGCCAAGAAACAGACTTGCAAAGCTTTTGAGTCTGGAAATACACAAATCACCGACAGTTGTGATCATGTGACTGATCTCCCTAATATGTGAGGTATGATATTGCCATTATGTGACTATTAATAGATATTCCAGCAAGCTACTAGACTAGAAACTGCACCTGGGATGTATATCTTCTCAGTTGTTTAATTATTTTTCAGATGAAAGAGTTATTGATTGCATGTGGCAAATTTTGAAGCCTGTTTTAAAGCCTTTTATATACAACATTTGCACCTGATCAATAAACTGATCAATAAACTGGTTAATTTGATTTGATACCTAGCTAAGCATGTCTGCAGGCAGTGGTGGTTGGCATGGGTATCAACGGTATTTTCATTTTATTTTCAGAATTTATTTCCTTTTTTTATATATTTTCTAAAATTAAAAATTTCAGCAAGCTTGTGCAGTTGAAAAACTCAGCAAGGCTTTGACAAAAGAGGAATGAAATGCCCATTTCGTTCTTGAGTGTTTGGTTTGAGTATGTCAATATCAGTTTAATAGTCACTATCCGTATTGACGTATTTCTACTTATTCTGACCGAGCCTGTTGAATTACTTTCTAAAAAGAGCCACGGTACTAGATTTTGATTTCTAGTAACACTGGATTGTTATACCCGGCCCTGTGTGTCTGCAGGGGCAGTCAGCAATTGACTTTTGTTAATGGAATATTTCCATTAAGCAGGGGAAGGGGTCTAAGAGGAATTATTCCTTGGTTTTCTTAGCTTTTTTTCATGCCACCATTCTGAAAAAGGTCTGATAAGAGGAGGGAGGGGTCACACAGATAGATGGAAAAATTATGTTAAAATGCAAAAACCAATTGTTGACAGCCTCTTAGTTACTGCAATCTCCTAAATCACAATAAAAATGCTTCCGAATTATTAGGGTAAATAAAAAGCCTTTAGTTTTCGTTTGGAAAAAGGGCAGGGGTCCATTACACTACCTGTGCATAAATTATCCAAAGTAAAAAGACCAGCAGAAAATCGAACAGTGACAAAAGACAAAACATCCTTCGCACAGGCGTCAAACCAAGTCGTAAATCATCACCAAGGCTTTGGGTTTCTGTTGCTTTCCTAATGTCTTCAAGTGACTGTGTCAAGTCTTTAAAAAATGGATCATCTTCCCTCCTGCGTCTTTCAGATTCTTCTGCAACAAGCCTTGGATCAATTAACGGCTCACATAGTGTGTTGTCATGTTTAATACTCATTTCGCTTCGCATCTAATTTGAAGTCTCACACATTTCCGAGTCCAATTTGAGATGATGCACCACGCTAAATCGCTTATATTTGCATTGACACTTGATGGCTGCTGGCTGCCACTTTTACTTTCTGACCCGACCTGTGTTGATGACAAAAAACAAATCGAAAGATTTAATTGCCCCAAACCTCAAACACATACACAGCCTTTGAGTAATGTATTGCAACATCAACAACAAATCTTATTGTATTTCCCTTCCTCGTTCCGATTAATATTTTTCAAAAGTCTCATTCCCAGGGAAATTGTCAGCGTGATAGCTGGATAGCTTTCCCGCCAACATTTGTTGCATGCAGATTGTTTTGGTTTCAGAGCAAATATGCATAACCTTTTTGAATGTCTTAACGACTTGTATGGAACTAAAGATCTTTACGATGTTCTTTCTGTTAAAAAGGATGCACCGCAAGATGTGATTAAAAAGGCCTATTACAAGGTTTCTCTGAGCGTACACCCAGATAGAGCTGAAAGCGTAGATCGCGAAACAGCAACAAAAAAATTTCAAGCGCTCAGTCAAGTTTATTCTGTACTTTCTGACAAAGAGAAGCGTGCAATCTATGATGAAACTGGAGAAATTGATGACGATTCAGAAGTATTTAAGCAAGAAAGAGACTGGACTTCATATTGGAGGATTTTATTCAAGAAAATCACGATTGAAGATATTGAAGATTACAAGGTTAAAAAACAAACGATTAGTGTCGTTGGTAAACATTGTAAAAATTCGGCCCAAAAAAGTTCAATTAATCAACAAATATATGAAACAAAAAGGTTGATGAATTCCAAAAGCGAAGTTGTTTTCTCTGCATTCTTATCAAATGATCAGTACAGTAATCTGGTCTGGAGAAATCTTATATTTTAAAAACCTTTTGCGATGCTGTACCATGTTTTCATTTTATCAGGAAATTAAAGCGAAAGATACAATTTTATTTGAAAACAAAGATTTCCCCCAACAAATTCACCAAGTCATATGGGCCAAAACTGATTAGAATTTGTTTTGTGTGCATTCTGCACAAGTTTCTATTGGAAACAAAAACAGTGGCTACATAATAATAGGTTTTTTTGTTTACGAAACATGCGTTATGCATCAATAAATTCCTTCAATCTCAAGTGCAAACATCCTCCAGGGACAACTCCTGGTGTTGTGGCCTAGCTGGCCAGGATTTGTACTAACTATAATTGTTAGCTTGTTCAAAAACTCAAAGTTTTAAGAAATTCCTCAGGGGATGTTGTCATTAGAAATCAATGAAAAGAATAAAGTTGCCAAATATGATTACATTAGAATGTGGATTTTTCCCATTTATACTTAATTTAATTTATAGGTGCTCATTGCAATAGAAAACTAACACAGATTGGAAGGAGAGGCTCATAAAAATAATAAAATGTATTGTATGTGATAAGAAAGTATTCAAAGTCAACATGATACACTATCTCCAGCTAGGCTAGATTGTGCACTAACACGTGATTGTGCTTTCCATTGATCTCGGTCTTTTGTTGCGATGTTGAGTTCATTTATGCTAAGGTTTGACCATTGATTTTTTTTTTCTTGCCAGCGTTTGCGTGGTCTTCCTCAATTTCTCTTGCCCAAAACCATTCCCTCTAGACATACTTTGGCTAGCCCAGATTCGGCTCTTTTGATGTGTCCGAAAAGTTTCAGGACTTTACTTTTGATTGTTGGAGTGACTGGTGTTAGAGTTGTCTTTTCGAGGAGTTTTTCGATTGAGACATGATCTAGAAGTCTGTTACCTGTCATGAATCTCATTTAAAGTACATTATTTTGAATTAAGAACTTTTACTTATATTTAAATATTAACTAGAATAAATATAGAAAACTAGAAAATTAAGTTACAAGCCCAATTTTGCCATTTTCAGTGCAGGGAATTCTTTGAGAAACAGCTTTCTGTAGAAAATTGGAAGATTGAATTTTCATTTTGGCTATTTGGTTGCAGGTGAAATATCAAAATTCTGCTGATGAACTTGCTGATATTGTAACTGCATATGTTGAACACAAAGGAGATATGGACCTAATTCTAGAAGCAGTTCCTTGTTGCACAGTAGAAGATGATAAAAGATTCAAGGCAACAATTGATGAGAAAATCAAGATGGGGGAAGTTCCAGAATTCAAATTGTTTAAACAAGAAAACACTAGAAAACAAGATGCAAGGAGGAAAAAGGTATGCAGACATTATTTAAAGCACAATTAATTTATAGACTAGCTTTTGGCAACTCAGCCTTTAGTCAAATCTGTTCTGTTTTTGTTAGTCTTGTGAGCTACTTTCCTGCAAACAGAATAGCTTTGAGACACCTGGTAGATCAGTTCTAAGGCATGGAACTACCAATAACAATTAGAACAGCCCCATAACAACAACTACGTTAGCAAGGAAAGAATTTGTAACCACCTGATAATGAGAGCTGCAGGCAGAGCAAACTAGTAAAAAAAGAAAAACAATGAGTCTATGTATGTCTACATCAAACAATAAAAATGCTATATGTGATTTGCTCACCTTTTTACTAGTTTATTACAGCCGTAATTAGATTGTTCTACTGCTTTTAGTATTGTAACTGGTTCTTCTTCATTGCTGTGTCATAACTGGATGATGGCACTTGTTACTGGAATTTTATGCCAGCTCTACATTTTAGAAATTGTGTTAATAAATCAAATTTTATACTACTAGTAGTAGTGAGGAAAATTAATAATGATCTTTAAAAACCAAGTCCTAATCCTAACACCATGCTGGTCCTCGATACCGAGCTCTCTCACTCTATTTTATTGTTGAAATGAAAAGAAAACATATCAAGTGTTTTGCCTTGTTGAGACTAAAGGACCAGAAGCTCAAAGATAACCCAAAACCTTGCTCATTTTCAAATCTAAAATCCAATGAAAGCCATCTTTATTTTCAACAACCACAGGGAAAGTTTATTTTAAAACAATTTAAGCTGACATCACCACTGCAAATGTCTAGGGGCTTAGGGAGAGAGGACTGATGTGTCAGGACTTTTAATTTTTTTTTGCTACGTGTGCTATGGTTATACATCATTTATTATGGAATGATAACATGAATAAATTTTAGGCCAATGCAGAGGCAGCTGAGGCAGCAGAGTTACAGGAAGAAATGGAATTAAAAGACAGTGAGGATGACTTGAAAGTGATGATTTTAAAAAGACAACAAGACCGTGCCCAGGAAATGGACAGTTTCTTCGACCAACTAGCATCAAAATATAGCAAACCTAGTAAGAAAGCAAAGGCTGCAAATGGAACAAAGAAAAAAGGGAAGAAAGACAAATGAATTTTATCTTCGAAGACAATGTAAAATGTAAAAATTTAAGTGTTGTGTATTAATTAGATGTTGTTGCAAATAAAGGTCTGCACATTTGCATTGTTTACTGCCATCTTTTTCAATATAAGAGGACAACTAATTTTAGGAAGGTCAATATCAATCAATTAGTCCAGGAAAAGTGCCCAATTTTTTAGAATAGTAAGTGCAAATAAATAAACTGAATAATTGACATTTAAATACAATACAATCGACTCCAGTTATAGTCATTCCGCTTATAGTCATACTCTGATTATTATCACACCACCACTGTTTCCAAAATTTACCTCTGGTCAAACAAACCCTTATAAATGAACTCTGCTTAAAGTCACAGTCCGCTTATAGTAACACTTTTCTTGAAAATATTTGGTGTGACTATAACCGGGCTCAACTGTACTTGTTTTGTCCGTTTGCAGGGCTGCTGCTAGTCTGTAAACATGACCTCTGGGAGCATGACCTGGGGGGAGGAAGGGGTGGGGGGATTCACCTAGTATATTTTTATTCTGGGAGTATCATTTTCATTGAAAAATTTTAGAACCAGAAATGGGTGTAGTATAAACCAGGACAATTGTTTCCTAAGCTCACGGATGAGGGTAATTTTAATTTTCAGTTGTCCTTCGGTAAAGAACACGTTGTGCGAAGAGCATTAATCGTGTTTTAAAACACAGGCATAAATTTCAAATCTTTGATTGGTTGATTACATCGGGTTTCTACAAGTTTCTACTAACCAAATTTAATAACATCACCGCGTGGCATTGTACGATCGGGATCTTTGTTTTTGTAGCTCTGCTAAAAATTCTTTTGGTAGATTAATCTAAATGCCTTGGTTTCTGTCTGTTCATGGGAACTCTTTTACATTACAAGAAACAAAAAAGTTGGTCTCTTCAATCCCAAAACCAAAATATTTAGATCAATCTACAAAAATAATTTTTAGAAAAGTTTCAAAAACGGAGGGTGCAACTCATTGTATTCAAGCCTGTATGATAAACCATAGTCAATATAAATTTCTATTGACTATGGATAAACCAATTAAAGATTTGAAGTTACAATTTTTTTAATGATTTTCATAATTTCATACCATATACCTATATATACTCTGCATACATTATTTACATACCTTAAAGGCTGTTAAATCGACCAAAAAAGGAAAACAAAGTAATTTCCCCGTTGAGCCTAGGGCACCAGAAAATATAGTTGTTCCGTCTTTGAACAGTACAAAAAAGTGCCTTCCCTATCAGTTGCTGATTAATTCACAGTCAACTCAACCCTTTCCCCCAAGGAGGGTCAAGTGGAATTTATTAAACAATGAAATCACAAACAATTTTTTTTAAATGAATTTTTACTCCGTGTTAAAAAATTTATATTTGTAACATTTCATTAATTTCACGACAAAATGGTTTAAACTGATATAGCTATGCTTTATGAAGGATTTGCTGAATTCTGGTTTGTTTAAATAAAACGTTAACTGCAATAATCTGCGTGTGCACGTTGTAGAAACCATTGAAGATTCGAAAGCATTTATTCTTAGTATAGTTTTCTATGATGAGCCACGTGAGCTTTAAATATGACAAAAATTTTACATTTGTTGGGTCGAGTTACCGTTCCAAGTCTTATCATTGTCATCATCATCGTCATTTCCTTGATCAAACTTGTATACATTTCCATCTCTTTTGTATGTCAAATTGTTCTCTCTTGGTTGACGAGCTTTCTGCCTGCAATTGAGATATCAATGATTTAAAAATGGATATATAGTGCAGTCGTTACTGCACAAAGAACTCTCAGTAGAACAAAATGTCACAATTATTAATTTTACTTTATTTATTTTATTTTAGCTGCCCAAGCTAGATAGCCAGGCAGTATTAACCCTTTCACCCCTGGTAGGGCCATATGGCCCATTACTAAACAACATGAAACGTCATACTTTAAGGAGGTAAACGCGTACATAACTTTATATTAATTTCAGATGTTTCCAGGTAAGTCAATGTTTAAATCATATTTGTTTGTATATGCTACCCCCTGCGAAATTAAACTTGGATAGGATTCGCCTGTTAAATTGAAATAAATACGGGCGCGAAAGGAGGGGGGGGGGGTTAGAGCGATTTTACGTAAAGACTTCAGCGGCACAGCAACCGGATTCAGAAATTAATGACAAGAATTTATTGCAGGAAGAATCTTATTCTAGCTATTTAAGCCCTGAGTTTTTTACATTCAAAAATGAAAAAATAAGGCAGGTTGGATTGAAATAATGATTTTCAACTTTGAAGAAAAGTTCTTTCATGACACAGTTATTAAAACAAAAACATAATATTCTACCTTGATGATGCATTTCTTTGGTTTTCTGTCTGTTGAACTGATGAGCTCTTTGGTGCACTTGTTTCAGTAGCGCCTCCAAAAAGAAGTGCCTTTATGTAAAAGAACAACATAATGATGGGAGTTAAGATAAAATTGATGAAATCCCATAGTCCGCTGCTACTCGTTGTCTGCGTTTGGCGTTGCTGTAAGAGAAAAATAACAGATGATGCAAACTTTTCTTTATTTAAAGCCCAATGCAACGAAAACTTTCACCCCGGAAAGAGCCATATGGCCTATTGACAAACAACGTAAAACCAACGGCATATTTCATATTTTCAGGAGGTAAGCGCAGGCATAACTTTGTATTAAAAAATGAGACCATTGCATGGAAGTTTTTCAACGATAGACCGAATTCGCAGCTCGCCGGATACTGACGCTAAAACTATTTCATTTAATAGTAAACTTAAATTCACATGCAGCTGTTCGCATGAAGGAGATGAGACTTCAGCCAGACAGAACCAAACCCTTAGAGAGTTGAAGAATCCTTTCGTTGAATTCTAACTAAAGAGGAACAAGACAACCTTCCAATTTTAATTGATGGAAACAGACGTTAAAGGAGTTTCTCGAGTTTTGGAGAACTTTCCGGATATACGTTTAGGATATATTTTAGGCCTCACCAAAAATATCTCAGGCTCAATTCCTACCTTACACTTGTGTCGAGTCAAATGTAATGATATTTATTAAATCTATGTTCAATCTATTATTTGAAGCCACGCATCAAGTTTAAGTATGAGTCGTACTCGACTCAAGTTTATAATGATCTTGACAAGATATATAAACTAATTAAATCTAGTGAAGTTTACGTTTGAATCCAAGGCGAATATTGGTCCCGTTTGTGATATATATCGGCCTATATTGATTGAATTGGACTCAACACAAGTGCAACGTTAAAAGTAAGCCTCAAACTTACCTCTTGCTGCCTCACACATTTCTTTTCAGCCCTCTCCAAGAGGTAAATAATAGCAATTATTATAATATTATGGTCGTATGAAAAAATAAGACATATGCAATAATCTTCTAATTGTAGAAGTTGGCATTATCCGGGAGATAGATAGATAGATATCGAAATCTCTCGAAATTTCGCTCAAAGTTGGCATTATCCGGTAGACAGATAGATATCAAAATCGCTCGAAACTTCGCTCGAAGTTGGCATTATTCGGTAGATAGATAGATATCGAAATCGCTCGAAACTTCGCTCAAAGTTGGCATTATCCGGTAAATAGATAGATATCGAAATCGCTCGAAATTTCGCTCAAAGTTGGCATTATCCGGTAGACAGATAGATATCGAAATCGCTCGAAACTTCGCTCAAAGTTGGCATTATCCGGTAGATAGATAGATATCGAAATCGCTCGAAACTTCGCTCGAAATTTCGCTCAAAGTTGGCATTATCCGGTAGATAGATAGATATCGAAATCGCTCGAAACTTCGCTCGAAACTTCGCTCGAAGTTGGCATTATCCGGTAGACAGATAGATATCGAAATCGCTCGAAATTTCACTCAAAGTTGGCATTATCCGGTAGACAGATAGATATCGAAATCGCTCGAAACTTCGCTCGAAACTTCGCTCGAAGTTGGCATTATTCGGTAGATGGATAGATATCGAAATCGCTCAAAACTTCGCTCAAACCCTTCTGACAAAATTTGTATTTTATCTCTGTGGAAACTCAAATTTAAAGAGAGAAGACGATTGAGAGTAAACTATTGAAAATAAAAATAAATAAATATGTAAATAATATATAAAAAATTGAAAACTATCAAAAGCATACCATTATGACAATCAAAGCCGCACTGGGTACGAGGTTCAGTTCACGAAGACTGCAGCTGAGTTCGTTCTCGTTGAATTGTCTCCTAGGATACACCGTTGCCAGGGCAATGTCGCTGTCCTTGAGCCTATCTTCCTTTAGTAAGTGAATTCGAAAGAGGAGATTTAAGAACACGAATTTATTCAAAAATAAAACAATTTGGAAGCACGAAATGAACAGATACGCCTTTTAATGTACTGTTAAATGTATTGTTAAATGTTATTACAATGAAAAATATAATAGGTTCAATTACAGGCCGCAGGCCTCGATAAATTCTATAGATGCCTGGGAACCTAATAATGTCAAAAAAACGCAAGAGTTCTTCAACTATAAATAGGATCTGCCAAGTAATAAAGAACAATAACACTTTGCACAGAAAAACATGTCCTTCGGGAAACTCTGAGAAAAATAAGAACCGTCAGACTTTGAATACAAAAATAATTCTTGTCCTTTGTGATTCTCATCAGAAAAAAACAACTGACAATTAGGGTCTTCAACAATGTATAATTTCTGCCATTTGGAAAACTCATGAGAAACAATAGCAAAGTGATCCAGGACATGGAATAAATTTGAATTGAAGTTGTAGACATCATAAAACTTTTTACATACAGTTAAAGACAAGAGGCTGAGCTATTTGGAATTGATACTCCAAAAATGATCTACTTTAGTCTGAAACAGGTTTTGAAGACTCACTTTTAGGTAGATTTTTTTTGGTACCGTAAACCCTACAATTTTGGTGTTTTTCGCCATTTTGAGTGATAAAATGGCAATATTTTTGAATATTAAATAAATTTTTGAAAGCCCTAAAAGTTTAGGAATGAAAGACGTTCAGCAATTGTTTGATTGCAAAACATTGTTTAAAAAAATAAATTCCGAAATCTGTCGCATGTCAACGGAGAAATTCAAATTTCAAAATCAGCATCTTCAC
>JAYJMH010048971.1:0-13897 GCA_036873815.1 Phacellophora camtschatica
AGTTTTTGTTGATCTAGTAGATTTAGGAATTACTTCTTCACTGGCTTGGCGAATAGATTCTGTGAATGATTTTTCAAATGTATTTATGTCATTAATAGAGGGCTCATTTTGAAGAATTTCATCTAGTTTCTTTGAGAAATTATCGCAAATTATGTGATCTTCTTTTAGCGATTTTATGTTAGTGTACGTTTTTTTTTGTATTTAATGGTTTGCGAAAAAACGCTTTTTGTTCCAATCTCTAGGGGAAAGAACAAGAGAGAGTCACTAACCGGTGATCTGTTTCAAACGGAACACCTGGCTTTTCTGTAGACATGACAATTGGAACTTAGCTTCTTAATGTGCCACTCTGCAAGAATGTAATCAACTCTTTTTGAAAAACCCGTGGGTGAGTGCCACGTGTGGCAATGTATTGCCTTAGAGTCGTATAAGGAGTTCATGATATATAGTTTACATTCTTCAGATAAGCCAAGAAGCCGAGTTCCATTGTCATTGGTTTCGGGGTCGTCGTTGTTTCTACCCAAATACGCCCAGGAGCCATTGGAATCGCAACTAATTGTTGCATTCATGTCTGCTCCGACAAGTATTTTAAAACCAGGGTGTTTCTTAAACTTAAAGAAATTCTAACCAGTCTGTAGGCAAAATGCCAGAAAGATCTGTTGTTGATAGGTGTGGCACAAACAAACTTTCCACCCTGGGAATGGATGACTTGTGTATCGAAACAATGCTGTAATGCCTTTATGAAGCATCAGGACACTTATTTAATTTCGAGCATAATTAGGTGGGTGCTTATTGGAAGTATTTTGCAAAATAAAAAAAGTTATAAAAAGGTGGTGGTCCCACTACCAAAAAAACATGTCCTGTACTCACAGTTAATAATGGACAGTCTCTGACAGTCAGAGCTAAATAAGCAGGGTTTAAAAAATGGTATTTGCATTTGCAGGACTGTATCTGAAAACCAACAGGGCAAAGCTAAATGGTATTGTAAAATGAATTGCCAACCATGAATAAACATGATCCAGAAATCAAACCAGAAATCAAACTTTACATCATGGTTGATCATGGTTTTGAAAAGGAATTGCCAATCATGATCACACATGATCCAGAAATCAAACATTTTATGATCATGATGATCAATAATCAAACATGATAGATGAAACATGATATTGAGCATGTTAGAACATGGTCAATGTTTTTTTATTGTAGTAATGTGCACAAAACTATCCATTTATGCTACGTGGGTATGAAGGTTTCGTATTAAGAACTTTTTACATGCTTTTTTATTAAAATACAATTTGGCAATATTTCATGGTTGGACTTTCTGTTATTATGGCCAACCATCATGGCCAAACCATGTTCCAACATGTATAGCAATGATTTCATGGTTTGCATCTGAGACTCAAAAGAAATAAAAAAGATTAATTTGCAAACAAAATACAAGACACTAACTCTCTGCTGATTTCCCAAACGGACTTTTCTGGGTCCAGCTTCATGTGAACATCTAGATTGCATGGATATGGTTTTTTCGTGTAAACTGTCAATGTTTTGTGTGTCCAATACCTCTGAGCATGCAGCTCAAATGGATTCTTTATAAATAAAAGCCCTTCATGATCATTCACAGTAAAAATTTCCCACTCTGTTGGATGTTTCAGTCCAACATTATTAAAATAATTCAAATTATGAGTATTTGAATCAGTGACTGTAAAATTCTTAATTTTATGCCTGTACTTGTCACTGTTTCGAAAATCTATTACGTCACTAAAATCTGGAGGAGGTTTCTTTTGTTTGTATCTCTTATACCCCTGTCTAATTAAATCTGTTGGGGGCAACACAACAAATGACTTTTCTTCTCTGTTTGCTTCTTCTTTGATGCTTTCCATCTATTCTAATCGTTGTCCTTACACACACAATCAATGACTGTCCAGCAATAATTTTCTGCTCCACTTGGGTTGAAGTAGTCTATATTTTTTCAAAGTTCATTTGAGCTCAACAGATTTTCCAGCTTTGACACAACAGCAAACAACATAAAGAATATGAAGAAAAATCAAAACACTTTCACTCACTGATCAGTGTTTTCCGGTGTTTTCACTTTGTACATTTTTAGCAGCAGCAGCAGCAACAACAAAAGTAATCTCAAGCCACCTCGTTTTCAATTTGAATGTCCACAAATAAATTCCCGAACGAGGCCTGTAGATGTCCTCTTGAAAAAACTTGCTTCGAGTACCCAGGTTTGTAAAAATATTGCTTCATGAATCTCTTTCATCGCGGCATTCTTTTCGTGGATATGCGCTATAAAGTTAAAATATTTTAAATGTAGAATATTTTCATTTTATTTTTGTTGCTATTTTTTGCACGATTATTGTTATTGTCTTTTTGAACTGAATTTTGTCTGGTAAGGTCTGTGCATCTGCTATAATATATTCACCTTTGGTAAGGTCTGTCTGCATCAGGTCATGTAGCCAATCTCATACTCTGCAAATACGGTTTCGTTTAATAATGTAGATTGTAGTGGCTCTGGTTGTTCTTACGATTAAGTAGTCTATTATTTGTATATAATGTTATGTAGTTTATAAGGAACAGTTCAGAATGCCCGTACGAAGCCTTGTTAAATTGGCTAAGTTTAATTTTACATATTAGACCGACCGTTATTCTGAAAAGTATGGTATAGTTTGGTTTGATGATGCAAGACTATGTCAAAAATGCCTTAGTATGATTTTTGTAGACTCTAGTTCGCGTTATGAAGGATTGGTGTAACAAATTTTCAGTGACATTCTTTGTAAACAAAGAACATGGAAACCTCGTCAGCGACCCATCACAATGTGATGCTATCAGATTGTTTTCCAAATACAAACAAAATTATTTGAGATCTTGTATTGGTAATAGTTTGATCATTCTTTCCTTTAACCCTTTCCTCACGAAGAGCCGCTAAAGCGGCCTGACCTTTTACCCCTGTGGACACAATGAGCCTCTTTAGAGCGGCCTTGATATCAATTTCCAATGACTTAATTTGAAATGCGTGTTTAATTTATAAAATATTGTTACAGTTACTTTTGTAAGGCATTGTCATATAGATCAAGACTTGAACCAATAGCAGTTGAGTTTTTATCATGTGTTCCCATACAAAATTCTTGAATAAACAGCGGTTGGAAATAGAAAATTTGATCGCCATTGTTTATCAAGGGATGGCGGCCTATGCATCAGATGACTCGCTATCGAGCAAATTATTTGAGCCAGAGATTGGAAACTTTGACGATGAATTTGTTCAAGGTTACTTTGATGTTTTTGGTGATTCAGATTCCAGTGATGATAAAGAATTTGAAGGTTTTTGCTTTGAAATGCCACAACAAGATGATGTAAAGTGGACACTCAATCATTATCCTTTGGTGTCAGCTGATCCCAATGCTCTTGTTGATAAGCCACAACCAGGGCCTAGAATCGACATTCCAATCGAAGCAAATGCGATGTTTTATTTCCAGTTGTTTTTTTTTGTGACAATATTTTAATGAAGATCGTTGAATGGACGAAGGCAAATGCTGCAAAGCAACTGAATCGGCCAGACGAAGAGCGGTGACATGTAACGCTAGAGGAAATAAAAGCTTACCTTGGCATTTTAATTATTTAAAACGGCTTGCTGGTAGCGCAGAGGGCAGAAAGGTACTTTAATGCAGACGAAAATAAATGGGTTTTCCACACAAATATCGGGAAATTTTTTACGAGAGAGAGATTCTCCGAAATACAACGTTTTATAAATTTTTGCAATCCATATTTGATGGACGAAAACCATGATTGTCTTCGCACAATTAAGCCAATCATCCAACACTTGAAAGATAAATTCACAAGATATTTCAGTTGACGAAAGCATGATTCCCTGCAAGGGGCACCTTTCCTGGACCCAAAAAATGCCCCAAAAGCCTGTAAAGGTAGGAATAAAGGCTTTTGTTGTTGCAGAAGCTAGCACTGGCTACTGCTGGAATTTTCAAAATTATGTTGGGGATTTGGTCAAAACAGAGATGGTTGTTGTCATAAAACTTTTGAAAGAACTGACCCATCAAGGCCATCATTTGTATGTGGACAACTACTATACAAGTGTGCCACTTTTCCTGTATGTGGAATCACAGGGTATTCTTGGTTGCGGTACAATGAGGTCAAATAGGAAGTATTACCCCCCATGAACTCATTGGCAAGGATGCTAAAAAGATGGCAAGAGGAGAGATGAAATTTGCAAGTTACAAAGGGCTTATTGCAATTGTCTTGAAAGATTCAAGACCCGTATATTTTTTAAGTTCCATTCACAACTCTGCATTAGGTGAGCCAGTGTGAAAAAGTAAGGTTGAGTGCCCAAAGTATGAAAAAATTATGGTTGAGTGCCCATAGCTTGTCCGAGGATACAATGGCCAAATTGATATGGGTGGATCGTTGTGATCAGAATTTTTGTATCTTTGATGTCAGAATTTTTGTATCTTTGCTGATGAAAACAATCAATAATGCATATGTGATTGAGGATCACATAAAACCTCATGTCATTCAAGGAAAGAAAAAGCAGGACATGAGCCTGCAAACTCTGTCTACCTTTGCATAACAAAGGACACACAAAAGTGCAGTTTTGGAGATAACTTTTGATAATAAAAAGACATACAGTGACACAATAACAATATTTGTTAATTTTAATACATTTTTTTGAAAGAACTTGTTTTCCAACCTTGATTTTTGAATTCTTTGTTAAATTTTCTTTCTTCTGATACCTGGTGTCCTAAATAACAATTTTCTCCTTCCTTGTCAAAATTCCATTTGAAAGTTAAGAGTTTGCGAATCTTGGAATTCCTCGAGGAAAGGGTTAAAAGCCCAATACATTGCCTGCTATAAACGCTGCATTGACTGTCAAAACACCATGAATTAGATTTTGTACCAAGACATTGTGCACACATTGATCCATCTTCATATCTAGAACAGGCCCATCTATTCGTTCTGGGCACTTCGAGATAGTCAACATGATTTTACTCTGTCACTCCTCGACACCGACCTTCCTAAAAAACATCCAGCTTGCTTGTTTATTCTTTGACAGGATGCTGCATTGTTCCTCTCTTATCAAAACAATGGAACCAAAGAAAACCACAGAGCGTGAACGTATTGTTTCTCAAGGGGATTCCATGGCAAGCTCACAGTCAATATTCATAAGCGTGTGTCACTGAAAATTTGTCACATCACTCCTCTATGATGCAAGTTTTACAAGCGATATAGAGTCCAAAAAGTCATACTAAGGCATTTTTTATATAGTCTTGCATCATTAAACCAAACTACCATATTTTTAAGAATGTCGGTAGGTTTAGTTTGTAAAATTTGAGCCCAAACTATGCCAATTTAACGAGGCTTAGTATGTGCATTCCGATCTGTGTACAACTCTTTACGTCATTTGTGCCCAGATCTTTATTGCACTTTTTGGATTGAAGTGGGGCTCAGAAAACCCCATTTATCAACAAAAACATGCTTTATATAAAAAAAAATCGCTACATCACCGTAACAAACAAGGTTGATTTGATTAATCTTGCAAATAAAAATTTTCATGTCATGTTCACTTAAAAAAGCAGAACACTCTGAATTTATTTAAATCAGCATGAATTTATTTGAGACATCATTTAAAATTAGATTAATTTTTTTTTCTTTGTACTTGCTATGAATGCTTGTTGTGGCATGTGGTAACTTGTCCAGAAAAAGCTTAATCCATTAATTTATTGTTATTATTATTATTTTGTAATGTCAGTGTTTAGCCGCATAGGGACTGATCACTCAACCTGCAAACAGCATATTCAGGTCAATCATATCCCCATTCCAGCTAACAGCTGTTTTCATTTTTCAGTTTCATTTTAAAACTTGTTTGCAAGTTTAGTGATCAGAACCTTATCAGTGTGATGCCCATTATGGGCTTTACTGATTAATTTGGATAGATAGTTAAGAATAGCAATAGACAAAGTTAAGAAACAACCTAGCAACACCCGAACTTATAGTCAAAGCATATTGCAAATTTTTTAAAAAACTTTTAATAAAAAAGAAATAAAATAAACTATAATCAAATGAATTACTCATATTAATAACCACTGCTGATAACTACTTAATTAATGAAGATTAAATGATAACAGCTAATTGATGTAATTATAATGACCAATTATCACTGCCCTAAGGTTAGAAGGCATTTCTTCTAGTTAACCCTTTGTGTGCTGCAGGCGAGATATCTTGACATGTGGTTTAGATCTTTACTTATGCGTCTATTGCGGGAACCTGAGTGCAAACCTAAACATACAGGATATCTTGCAGCTTACATGAAAAGCGTTCCAGTCCTGCAAAGAACAGTAGGCCTTCCAATTGCCGAGTAATAACACTTCGAAGTTAGCTTTATTTTACTGAGAAATCACTCTCTCCGAACTGCAAAACTTTTTCCTTTCAAGATTTTTCCTATATTTGAGGAGCAATGTCGATATTTTGAAATGTACGATGCTTGGTGGCGATTTGAAGAGCTTTTTATTCTCTTTTGAACCAGCCTCATTATCAAATTTTTGAAAACAAGTTGAGGTCACTGAAGTTTAAAATAGCAAAGGTGCTTCCAGAATCGCCTCGGCAAAGGTAAACTTAAGGTTTTGCAATCTTGAGTTTCACAAACTAGGGAAGGCTGTCTCCAAGCATGATTACACACTGAAATGGGATCCAAATTTCAACTCCCTTTTTGCGCCAACAGAATTAGTATTAGAATGTAGACTGGACAAATTATATATATGCATTAACTAATGGCACATCTCTTTTTGTGCGTCTTGTTTATATGCATGTCAGAATTCCTTGATGATACAGTTTGTTATCGTTAAGGCCAGACAACATGCCATATCACATCTTGATTTTAAGCTATTTTGTTGCTGAGTACAAGTTGTTCAGTTATTTGTAGAAAAATCAAGGACATAACTCTTTAATTTCTAAAATATTTTTCCATTGACCAAGATACATCATGTATAATAAAATTAAACCTGAAATTTTTGATTAGAGTCAACTTGAATATATTGATCTATGACAAATTTTAAGGTTGCCTAACATCGTTGGAATTACCCATAGATGAAATTGCTGGAATTACTCACGGATATTCCATTGGGTGTTCACTTTTTGGAATATATAATCATGAGCCTCACAAAACCTTAAAGAATATTTACACAGGTATTGTTGAACCTCATTTTTGGTATTGTTGTTCTGTTTGGCAGTGTGCTGGTTCAACTAAGATAAACCAGTTGCAAAAACTACAGAACTGCTGCTCAATTCATTGCAAAAAGCAGCTTTGACACCTCAAGCAGACCACTAATTATAAGGTTAGGATAGAAAACCATAGAAGAACTTATAAGTATTAAATCAAAGACTGGTTTTTAAATCTTTAAATGACATGGCTCTGCAATGCATGCAAAACATGTTTACTATAAAGACTGGCAATGCCCACCTCAACAACTACAAAATATTGCAACAGACCTTAGAATACCAATGATAAAAACCACAATCGGGCAACAGTGTTTTAGCATAGGTAAAAAATTATGGAATGGCCTCGGCTGAGTCTAAGGAGGCATCATCTCTGAGGACTTTTAAAAATAGTATTTAGATTTTATTGATATGATTTATTTTATTATATTTTTTTATGTATTTAGATTGTAGATTTTCTGAATCACAGTGGTGTTTCAGATAACATATTATTTGTTTTTGAAAATCAAAAAGTCCATAGCTAAATTTTTTGAAAACTGAAATTACTGTTTCATTTTGGCAGATTTTGTTAGATTTTGTTAAAAATGCTGAAAAAATAACTTCATAGTGGCTGCATCAATAAATATTTGTTTAATTTTCAGATTTCTTTCCGAGTGTGTTTCTAAGCACCATTAAATTCAATTTGTAAAGCGCCATGGTTTAGGAGATCCAAAGATGCAGTTTAGGCGAAAATCTAAACCTGGTTTTGGGTTGTAGGCAAATTTGAACTTTCAGAATTAATATCTGGACTTATTTTTAAGTTGATGACCAAGAAATATTTAAAAAATTGTTCAAATAAATTTTAGTTAAACTCGCAGCGCCAGCCTTTGTCAATGCTGTTACTTTTTTGGGACACCTGGTACATAATAAATTGAATATGAAATATATGAAAAATACATCTCTAATTTTGTATGAAACTGAAATAAGTATTTAAAACTCAAAAGCAGTGAAAGAATATCTAGATATTTAGGTGTGTCCAATAAAGTATACTTATGAGTGTCCACTGTTTTTTTACACAGTATTATTACTTGAAAATTGCAAACATAAAAGACAGAATTAAAATACTTTTCTGGTCAATTTTTTAAAACTGATTTGGGATCCAATTGAAATGGAATTTCCTTTTTGTTGTTTTGTTTTATAGAGTCCTCACAGTAAGAAATTGAATGTATAATGAATATATGTGTTATAAATTGAATCCAAGAAATGTAATTTATAATGGCAGATTCAAAATCGAATTTGAAATTAAATTTAATTATGACGTCATTTAACTGATGATGCGTCAATATTCTTGGCTAATTTCGTCAAAATGCTATAAATCATATATAGTCTAGTCTGTGGCCTGTTCACAGGTTAATATCAATCAAAGCTCTAATCAAAGGCAATTTGGTTGTGATATTTCTTATGTCAATTAGACAGAAGATATATCAAAGGATGTCACTATAAGTAATTCAAAAGGTCCCCCAAGGGATTCTTGCATGCTAGCAGGATTCAATTCTAGCAGAGATGATCACAAATCAGTTTTCGGAAGTTTGACTTGACAGCCGATTTTTATGTCTATAGTCATGACTGATCAACCCAAGTAGTAGACTCTACAAAAAGATGTTAAAGCTGTGTTTTAAAATTTAGAGGACTTTGATGCTGATTCAAACGTAGTCTTAAGTAAAATTGATAAATTAATACACAATTGAATACACCCACTGTATTTAAACTATTTTTTGGTACAATTTTTCATGAACCTGTGCAATACTTTTACTCACAAACTGCAATGCTTGTAACAAACTTTATTTTTCATATTAGAATACTCTCATATTTTTTCAAATATTGAAAGTTGTTTGACAATTAGATATTCTAAAACTAAATATCTAATGGACTATATGGTCGTGTATCTCGGCCCTGTGTAATTTTTGTAGATTCATGTGAATTGTTACAGTTGATATCTGTACTGAAACTGTTTTTTTTTAATAATTAGAACAAAAAATTGAAGGAGTTGCTCATCCTTTTTTCAAATAGAAAAATGGGGAAGTTCATGAAGTCAGGAAAAGTTGTACTGCTCCTTGGAGGAAAATATGCTGGCAGGAAAGCTGTAATTATAAAGAATTACGATGATGGTAGCCAAGAAAAGCCATATGGCCATGCTTTGGTGGCTGGAATTGAACGATACCCTTTGAGAATTACAAAACCTATGGGTAAAAAAAGGACTGCAAAGAGGTCTAGAATCAAGACATTTGTTAAAGTATGCAACTATAACCATCTTATGCCAACAAGGTAATTATAACACTTTTCTTCAGTATTGCTGCTTTAAATGTGCATTATGATGGAAATAATGGAACTGGAGATAATTTGTAAGGCCTTAAATGTTATCACATAGAAGTAAAAATGCATGTCAGGATTCCTTTTGATAAATTTAATTATCTATTAGGCCAGATAGCATGCAATAAAAACCCTCTGTTTATGTTCAACTGTGCAATTCAAATGCTTAGTTGTCAGTGCTATAGAGGAACATTTGATATGTAAATGATAAAACAATAAAGACTAGCTTTTGTTTGATTTTTAAAATCACTGATAAAAATTAGAAACGTTTATTTGAGTAACTTACAGTGTTGGTAATAATATGAGGTTTGGCTGTGAAAGATTACTAACATGTTATTAGTTCAGAAAGTTACTATGACTAGAAACCAGTAGAAACACATAGAAATGATCAGGAAATGAACATAAATGACCAGGAAGCTAGTGGCAAACAAGTTATCTTATTCTGATACATGGCAGGCATGCGTAAACTTGTGCAGCTCAGAATGAATTACTTTCCAAAATTTACAAAATGAATTTATTGGTTCTTGGAAACATGCTCAGGCAGAATCCAAAAACTGAAGATTAATTAAACGCTTATTTATTGATGCAGCCACTGTGAAGTAGGTACTTTCTCTTTTTTTCAGCATTTTAACTGAAAATATGTCAAAATGATTAGGCAATTTTAGTTTTCAAAGAATTTAGCCATGGACAGCTGATTTTTAAGTTTTTTTTGGAATAATTTTTCAGAATTTATCCATTTATCCATTGAGCATTTTGTCTGGAACACCGCCATGATTTGGAAAATCCTACAACATGACCCTTTATGAACGTAGGCTAAACTCGGAACCTCTAGTTTTAAGTGGGAGGCAAATTTGAACTTTAAATGTTACTTGCAATTATCAAACGGCTAATATCAACAAAGCAGATTTTTGTTCTCAAGGTAACTATTGAGGATTACGTAAAAAATACTTTTTCACGAATTTCAGTGATATTCTTAGCACTAGCGTTGATCAAACCTGTTACCATTTTCTTGGGACACTGTGATGGATTAGAATTGTTAATAAACTGAATTTATTGTAATGATTTGGACACAAAATTACAGGTAATGTTGAGAGGACACTCTTGGAAGTGTTAAGAGAACAAAAATTAAAGAAACTGTTGAGAAACATTCTGTGCTAAAATTACTGCAAAATTAAGAGATGTCTTTCACCAGTACTAAAATTTGTGGGAAACTTTAAAATTACAGCTAATCTACGAATAATTTAACTAGTCTAAATATATTTGTCAATAAGCCTAGTCAATACTTAGTTGATCAATGCTGTAATTAAATCTAAAATTTAATTACCTTTAATTAGATAAGCAGTAATCATGTGCACTAAAGTCAACCTCAATTTCTGTGCAACTTTTGCACACTGTCTGCTAACTTTCACAAACGTTTTAGAAGAAATTTATACCTTTTAAAAATGTTTGCACCTAAAAGTTATGTGTTTTTCGTTGCAACTAAGTATTCTCAGAAACGTTGAGGTATAATTGTTATTTTATTTTTCAATGTGTGCAATATTTTGTTCTGAGTTTGAAGCTTAGTTGAGCTAATTATCATTTTTTATGACCCTATAATCCTGTTCCGAAGGTTAATTTAATACTGGTTACTATTCTAACACAGAAATTGGCCTAATTTCTTGTTGAAAAGTTGTTCGTCAAAGTTAGTGGACTATGTCCCAGAGTGGAGTGCAACTTTTGCATAGGATTTTTTTTAATAAACGAAACTGACTAAAGGCCCATCTTCACAGGATTACGAATCACAAAACACCTCTTTAGCTCCATTGTTTAACCAATTCATTGTGGTTTTCCCTGTGAAGATGGCAAATTGTTTCATGACGAAATATTTGTCACAACCAAATTTATTTGTACGACAATTGTGCATGAGAAATAAATTTGTTATGACAGTAATGAGCCACAAGAATGTGGTTAATCTCTTTTTAAGTTTATTTGACTAGAGGAAAGAAAAATATGAGCTCCTTCAACTGCAAATATGACTGCAAGTGCTACAAAATGTAGATTGAATAGAATAAAATCCCTGTGACAGTTGATTGCTTTGGTTTGTTTGCGCCTATGATGACTGCAAGCACTACAAAAAGTAGATTGAATACAGTAGAATACAAGCATCAAGTAGCCGCCATTTGGTGAATGAATTTTTTAGTTATCTAATCAAACCAAGGCTATTTGGACTTTGCCTAGGCCACAGTTTCTTTTCGAAGAATTTTATGTAAATGGCCATGAAGTTTGTCCGTGAAGATGCAAATTTCAAAAATCTTTCAACGTGACAAATATCAAGAATAATAAATTCCGATGTGGATGGGCATTACCGCATGAGGTTAAAGGTTAAGTACAGAGAAATTTCTCATGAAGAAACTATTGATACATATCTTTCCTTTTATAAAACAAACAGCTAAGTTTTACCACAAAGATAACTGGTCCTGACTAAGTATATATTTGAAGTGGATCAGCATTGCATCCTCTATTTGTCAAAAGGATCGTCATAATTTCTTCCCAAATCCATAGTATCAATTTTCAGATTAAACACCATCATGTCCTAGTTGTTTCTATTTGTTTCCCCGTTGTTTCTGCATTGTTTCTGCATTGTTTCTGAATTGTTTCTTGTTATAGTAAATGTTTTTGTAATTAATCTTTCTTGTGTTTGTTGTTGATTGGAAGGAATTTTGTTTTTCACGTTTATAAATCTATGAATGATATGTAGCCCTGTTCACAGTACATTAGCTTGAATTTGCTACAAGTTAAACTAACCTAACCTCAACCCTGCTTTGTTGACACTACATGGAGGAATTTGGGGCAATCACAAGTTATTTATATGCATGCTTGCATGCGCATTCCAATCAAATAAAAGGCAGAGATTCTGATTTGCCAACAGCACTTGCAAACAAAGGAAATGTGAAGTTGTAGTTGCCCTATCTGTTATTATAATCTGAATTATAATCTATTGGGATACAAAGCTGTGCATACACCACAGGCCTTTTGCAACTTAGCAACAAATTATACGACTTCACAGTTGCAATGCAAAACAATGGCTTGCTACATTTCAAGAATTTGCCTATTCAAATAATAAACTCATTTGGTCAAAAATTGCTTGGCAGTGAATTTGCAATCCATACACATTTCCATTTATTTTTTTTATAGCAGCACTCAACGTGCAACAGATTACAAAATTTGTGAACTTCAATGGGCAAGCATGCTTAGATGAATGTTGTTCACTGGAAATTTTGTATTTATTTTGCAGATATTCTCTCGATGTAAACCTTGACAAAAGTGTTGTCAACAAGGATGCTTTAAAAGATACCACTAAGAGACGAAAAGCAAAGATTGAAGTTAAGAGTAGATTTGAAGAGAGGTAAGATGTATAAATACATATATGTATAGACTGGCTGTCCCAGCAGAATGTATCCCAACCAGGTAGCCCAAAAAAGCATGAAATTTGAAAAATCACCAAAATTCTATTTTGTTACCAATCTTAAAATTATTTCTCTGCTATCACAGAAAGGACATGTATTAATTGTAGAAACCATTGCCATTTTAGTTATGTGAAAGACTGATGATGTAATTACATGGACATTCCATGTCAAGTGTAACCAAAGAAGTTTCTCAGATTTGCTTCAAATTTTACACAGTGATTAGTATTTATCTGAAAAGAGTTTTCCCAAAATTTGACTAAAATCTATCAATTCATTCCGGAGTTATGCCTAATTCAAAGTGTCATTTTTTTAAGTTTTTCGCGACAACGTGACCACACCCAATGCTCATATCTCCCTTAATATAAAGCTTATTGAGGCAAGCAAGGTGTCATTTGAAAGCTTATGCCATGCTGAATCACAAAATGTTATTCATTATATAAAATTAACAAGGTTCAGTACTAAAATTGAAAATACTTTTTTTGGAATTGTTATTAGTAAGTCATGTGATTATTTTGAAATTTAGTACTGAACTTCATTAATTTTGAAATTTAGTACTGAACCTTACAAGTTTTTAATTTTAGTACTAAACCTTGCAAATTTTTAATTTTGGTACTGAACCTTGCAAATTTTTAATTCTAGTATTGAACCTTACGAATTTTGAAATTTAGTACTGAACCTTACAAATTTTCAACAAATAAGTCTACCTGACCTCAGTTTGGTACCTTTTTACATAACCCATGGTGATCCCATCCTGAAAATTTTCCAGATGATTAATAAGATATTTGGGGATATTCAAAAAAAATTTGGCTGAAATCGTAATTGCCTCTCAGGGCGTGGTTACTGCAAGAAAACTTCAGTGCTTCATATGAAACTCTAAATGAATA
>JAYJMH010048982.1:0-37015 GCA_036873815.1 Phacellophora camtschatica
AATATAAACTAAATATAAACTAATAATAAACTAAATATAAACTAAATACAAACTAAATATAAACTAAATATAAACTATATAAAAACTATATAAACTATATAAACAAACATAAACTATATAAACAACAATTTTGAACTAAATAAAATAACAACAATGACATATATTAAAACAACACAATTTTGGGTGTAATGTATGCGGCACTGGCAATAACGACTGTAGCTGGACTGTCAAGTAATCTTAGTTTAAAAGCTGACAATATGAATGTTGATAATTTTTCATTCTCTGTCGTGAGTAGATCTAAAATAAATTTGTAATGTAGGGTAGGGTGGCTATAAAGATTTTTGGAAAAAATTGTTCCCTTAAGTTTGCGAGAGCATGGCAGCATCAGCACAACAACAAAAATTAATTCATCTTCAATGTTACTTGAATTTCATAACTTATAAACTCTTTCCGCGTGTTCAATGTTAAGATATCTTTTTTCTACAATCAGTGAGTGATTAGCTATTCTAAATTTTGTTAGTTGCTTTCTTAAACCTCTTGTAAGCTATACATTGTTCATTTCGAGGGGTTTTTGGTGCTGAAAATGGTATGGTGCCTGTTTGCAACAATGTTCAAGGTACTCCGTTTTCATATGAAAACCTTCAAAAACAATTGAAAATGCTGTGCTGTTCACTTCTAAAATATAAAGTCAACATAGAAATAAATAGAGTTATAACTGTGAATGTTTAGCTGTCTTCGTTTTTGTTGTTTTTGTTTACGCCAGAAACAATACGTTTTCCAAATAATGCCTTTTCAAATAGCTCCGTAATTGATGTTCAGTTTACACTAAGTTTCAGTTTTAGAATTGCCTTTTCAGAGTTTGTTCAGTTGGCTCCTTTTTCAGGACCGAATCTAAAAGCTCTATTTTTGTACGGTAATGTAACGTGAAATCGAAACAAAAAACAGAGCAACGTTGACCCGTTTCCATGTGAATATGCGGTAATTAAACGATTACGGGGTCAATGCTGTTAAAATATTCGGACCGCAACTTGACGTATAGACCAAACGCAGTGTTCTATAAGCTTTTATGTGGCCTAGGCCTAAACAAAGAAGCCCTTCCCTTGTCATCGGTTTCTAAGGCAACACATTTCCAATACGGGTTCGAAAAATACGTCCTTTACGGACCTATCAAGAAGCAATCAATTGCTCCGTTGCCAGTATTTTTTTTCAAAAGCCCTTTAACAAAACGGAGCATTGTGAACGAAGCCTTACTGCAGAGCCCGGTTTCCAGATAATCGTTGATCTGTATTCAATTGACGGTTTATTAGCTCTTCTTAAATGTAAATGATATAACAATAAATGCCTGGTATCCATCCCAAAAGGCAGCACGTTTTCAAAGCTATTTAAAAGGAGCCTAAACTTCAATATTTATTGTTTGGCAAAGTTGACTACGTAATTGCTGAATTCTGCCCAACGATAAGCAACATTTCCGGTTTCCTCAATTGATCTTTTCAAGGTACTGCTGGAAATTTGTGGTTTATGGCAAGGGAATCTTAAGTTTATGGCAAAGAAAACTTTAATTCAAAGCCTCTTCTTTTAACACGCACGTAGAAACAAACGTATAAAATATTAAACTCCTCCACAGCAGCTTTGCATACGTGTAGCCTTTTTGGGACACCCTGTGCACTTTAGAAGCAAAACATTTTACCTTTAAGATTACCATTCGATTTCTGCAAGCTTCCTTCTTTCTCGGTATATTTTCTTTTCTCTTGATTGGAAGCTGCCTGAGCTATCGTCAACTCGTATTCCAATTTTTGTCGCTGAACTTCGCCTTTCTCCATCGAAGCTCTTAGTTTAGTGACCTCTAAGTGTAAGTTCTTACACTAGAAGAGGTAAGCCAATCATCATTTATTAAATTAAATTAACTCAAAACTCTCCTCATTCCCATTGCCACCATAGCAAACTATGCGCCTAATGCGGTGGATAAGAACGTCAGAGGTGGGGAATTATGATTTGGAGGAAGGATATTTTGCTTGGAGTGATAGATTCTTTGATAAAAAAATGGCCTACTGTACCCCCAAAGCATAATGCTCCACACTAAATGTTCGTATTCAGCACCAAAGACATAATGGTAGATTTTAGATCGTAGCCAAGATAATCACACAAACCATCTCCAGATATATGACAAATATCATTTGTTCTTAAAATACGCATTGTTATTTGTCATATATCTGGAAATGGTGTGTGTGACTATCTTGGCTATGGTCTAGTATCTGCCAAGCATAATACCCCCAACTCCAAAGCAAACTGCCACAAAAGTCAACCGTTTCTCTACAAAGTCTACCGTTTTCAGGAGATTTCAGAGTACCAAAAGAATACACCCTCATTTTTAAAATGCTGCACATCTTATTTACAAAGAGGCAGTGTTATTAAATTTTTGAAGCGAAGAAATCATTTGCAAATTTTAATATAATCATAAATAAAAATTGATAATATATTGCAATTAAAACTTTATATGCTGTCAGTTTTCTTAAAGTTATATCGAGTTAGTAAATTTTAAGTTTTGATTTGTACGTAGAGTATACCAAAACATGACAGATTTTAAGCCAAAAATTGAAAATCAATTCTTATTTTGTTCAAATTTTGGGTCATAGCACAACGACGTATACACTGTGAAACAAGGTAGACTCGTTGGCAACTCCGTGGCCTAATTTTTCACAAGATATTTTCATTCTGAAAGCAAATTTAAGATTTATAGCAAATTTAAGATTTATAAGATAACTTTGTTGAAAACAAAACAATTTCAATCAGTAAATTTGGTTGATACTTACATCTTCGTTGTATTCTTGAACCTTATCAGCTTTGTCAGACTGTAACTGTGAAACTTTCATACGCAAAGCTGCGATCTCACCTGAGTTAGAAAATCTCTTGTTCAAAAACTGATGAATATTTTAGCAAATTTTGAAAATCCCAAGAAACGTTTTGTTACTTGAATGTTGGGGCGAAGGAGAGCAAAAAAATGAAAAGAAGAGGGTAAAGAGAAAAAGACTTGTAAATGTACGACTAACATTAATTTTACATGAAATTGAAAGATGTTGCAAGAACATTGTCACAATTGGATTTAAGGATACTGGCAAGACATCCAATATACAGTTATTCAAAAAACAAAACAACAGAAAAGAAAAGAAACTGCCACCAACGTTCTGTCGTCCCTGTCTAAATTAAAACATATACCGGTTGTCGTGTTACAGTTTTATTAAAAATAGTAAGAAAAGTATACACAGCAGTAAACAATTAAAGCTTTACATAAAGCTTTACATATTAGCAATCTGGAAACATTAACTTGAAGCAAATTTCTCTAAAATCTATCGTATATTCACCAAGATGTGGCAGTCAAAAGATGCAAATTATGTCAAAGCGAAAACCACGAGGCATGTCAAAACACGGACCACGAGGCACGCAAAAACCACGAGGCCCCCGCCACGGAAACGTTTATGCCACGCCCACGAGGAGCTACCCCCACGACAATTGAAATTTTCATTTGAATTCGGTTGAATGTCTTCGCTTTGTTCTGTTTTCATTCTTCAAACTCGAGCGTTTGCACAACAAAATCCGTTGGTCAGTTATAACTACTCACTACTCTTAGGTATTAAATACAATTATCAAATATTTTTGTCAATATTCTTTCAAAGAAGGCACAATATATCAGAGAAAACAATGTTTCAAAAGAAAAGTTAAATTCTCTTAAAAGCGACTCCTTAAAGCATGACATAAACATAAGTTTGCTGTCTCAAGTTTACTGAATACTTCAAGGAAATAAAAATTGATTTTTAATCTTCATCATATTTAGATAATTCAATTATTGGACTAAATGTTTCTCTAAATTTTTACAGTTCACACGTTTTGCGTAACGCTTTGAGCTTTTAAATAAAAAACTTCCAATCTGAAAAATTGGGGGAAACGGACTTGACAAAAAAAAACCAGGCTCTCTTGACCTAATATGTTATGTGCATACTTAGTGGTTAGAAGTTATCATTTTTTAAGGGCAGGAATCGGGTTTCCTTTCACAGATTTTCATTTTGTGGTTTTGTTGATCAAACAAGCGCACGTTTTATTTGACTTCTGGTTCTTCTAATTTGCACGCATAATCGTTTTTCCCGCAATTGATCATCATTATTTTGTAAGCCTTATAATTTTCAGAACATGATTTAGGGACACCAGTTAGTGTTCAAAAGCTTCGCGTACAAAAAGGACCAATCAATTTCATTGAAATTTCACACGCAGGGTCACAAAGCATTGTACTTAAAAACGGTATCAGGAATTTCTACCAAATTGAACAGTCCAACTGTTACTAGGCTTTAAAATGAGAAAATATCTTGGAAACCATTAATATCAATTTGAATGTTGGTTATTTCGAGACAACACAACGTATCAAAATTTTCTGACGAAATTTTGTTGTTCATGACCTTCGGTCTTTCACGGACACATTGGTTTGGTAATGCAAGAGACAAAGAATACGGAAAGCTGAAAAAAGGGTGGCCAATTTTCATCAAATTTGAACTGTATCATTTGCACTTCTTAATAACCAAAACAACTATATTTTTCTGGATTTACCATTTAATTCTGCACAGAATGATGTGTACATGTTCAGAATTTATCTGAAAAAGAACCGCAAAGCCTTCCCACGAAGCGGTAAAGCAATCTCTGATATTATGCAGATGCCTCTAGTTTTCACTTTGACAGAAGTTAGAGCTTTCGAATTCCATATCTTGGTGAATATACAACCAATTTGGATAAATTTGCAGCAAAATTTTAAGTAGATGTTTCTAAATTGGAAATATGTAGTGCCTTGATTGCTTAATCTTAAATTAAATTGATTGCTTAATCTTAAATTAAACGGCGATACATCTTTTTGGGACATTCGGTAAGTAACATGCCTTGATACTAGATAGGTTTGCTTTGAGCTGTGTTTCATATCTTCATTTGTTATTCACTCGTGCAGACAAGCATTAATTTTGTTTATTTATCCAAATTCATCCAAATTCATCTTATAAATCGTTGACACTATCGGCAACCATCGCCAGTGAATTACAATTATATAAAAACCAGGATTTGTTTAACATGCAAGTCATGCATGCAAGAGCAAGGAAAGCAAGGGAAATAGAGTTGATAGAGAGTTGATTGACAGCTCTTGTAACAACACCAAATTTCAAATCTTCAAGAAAGATTTGGAGAGAATATAAATTTATGTTTTGAGTATTTGTTTCCTTATTGTTTTGTTTCCTCAAGCTATGAAACTTGTCTTATGTCTGCAAATTATTGTTTACACTTAATTGATTTTAAACCTTAACTCTTGAAATTACAAAATTCCATACCCAACTTTGAAGTGAGCAAATGACAACTTGCCTCAAAGTTTAAATGCAAGAGGCCTGCGTTGAATACCCTACTAATGGTAAGCCAAATAACAATATGAAGATTATGCAGAGTAGTAATATACAAACCTTGCTCAACTCTGCTGAGGTCACCTGAACCAAATGCTTTTGATGGTGACAGAGAAGCATCTCTCTTTGTTGGAGATTGAGGAGAATGCAAGTAAATACTATCAAAAGGAGATGCCATTCTTGTTGCTTCGATTTAAGATTCACATAACCATGTCTTGAAATTAAAAAACACATTCAGGTGAAATACCACAGCCGATTTATTTGAATTAGTACCATCATATTCATAATCAAAAATAAAAAAAGCCAGTTATTTTCAAACAAAAATCCCAAGGGAAACTTCCTACTTTTATATTTGTATATCATGTGATCATTCTCTAAAGAACTCTTTAATTTTATTCTCTTTCGTGTTTTCCTGCAACACTTTTGGGAAATAAAAATACAATTTCATTTGTACAGTACCACCCCCTCTCTGAACCTTACTGTGGACACTGCACTGTCACTGAATTTTCTACAGAATCCAAAATATTTGATTCATCATAATTTAGTGATTTCTTGGCTGATTTGAGTCAAAAAGATGTTGAATGAAGAATAAATCACCTTCTCAGAATTGAAAATTTATTGGATTGCAGCAGCCTGAAATGTAGCCATGACCTCCCTATATTTATATAGCTGTTTGAACTGCTTCTGATAGCGTTTATTTTTTCAACATCTCTGGGTGATTAGAAAATAGAACAATAATAGGTGAAACAAATTTGCCAGACTGGTCAAGTTAGCTGCCAGACTGGAAAGCTTGCATTTTATACGTGGAAGCTATTTTATACTATTAAATTTGTTATTCTTTCTTTAAACTTTTAGTAAGATAAATATTTGTAAGATAAACATCTGGAAAGCTTGCATTTTATGCGTGGAAGCTATTTTATGCTATTAAATTTGTTTCACTTTCTTTAAACTTTTAGTAAGATAAACATTTGTTTATTATTTTCCTTTATACACACCCCTAAAAGAGACCATCATGGAATTAAGGAACTGATTTTATCCCTGCCACTCTAATTAGGGGTTTGTGATCTTTTAAAAATTGTATATATTTATTTTTTAATACTCTTATATTTTAAAACTTTGTACATATTTTAATCTTTATTTTAGATTTTAAAAATTGTAAATTTTATGTGGCAAAATATTACATTCATACATACATACATACGCCACAAGCATAGATTCAGTCCATTGTTATCTATTGCTTTCAGAACAAAAGCCAATCAGCAGCTGCTTCCTACGGCCCTGAGGATAGGCGAATGGCAATGTTGAATATTTTCCCCTCTACAATTGTCAATATACACTTAGTCTTAGTTATAAAAGGCAATGGCTTTTTGAAATCAATGCTCAATCATTCAAAAGGCTGTAAAAGCTTTGATTAGATGCAGGTTGGCAGGCCAAGATTGTAATATTGTGGCCTGCCTTCTGGACATATACCCTCAATTAGATGTCATTTTGCTAATGCCGTTATCAGAATAAGGTAAGTTTCGACAACGGAGGAAATAGTTCATCGACAAGTACATTGGTCGCACAGAAATCAATGCAGACTATATAGACTGTCCTTGTCTTGAGCAACATAGTTGACTCTTATTCACGTATCGGGTGCAAAGTTTTTTCGGGGTTTTTATTCCCTCGAGAAAGTGAGTGTCATAACTAAAAAATGCTAGATTGTCTACATTCATTCTCCGAAGAAGAATTTTCTCATTTTTGATTACAGAAATCTGAACTGAATGCTGATCAGTGCCAAGTGTAAAATGTCTACCCAGTACGAGATTTATCTATTTTCAACAGCTTCAACAATAGCCAAGACCTCATTTTTGACTGGTGCATTGTATAATTTAAGTTTATGTAATGTTCTAAAATGGAAAGCTACATGGTTCCGCCGTTCCATCTATAGTTAAGTGTTGCCGTCTTGATAAAATTGCAAGCATCGGTCTCAACAGCGAATTTGACATTGTTGTAGTAAGGCTTGCATTTGCTGAATCAATTCTCATTACTACATTAAAAGCATGATAAGCATTTCTTACAAAGATAATATTTTTGTAGATTTCAATGGTTTTATCATGTCAGACATTCTAATTACGTGTTCTCGGGTCTGGTCCACCTTATGTAAACAAGCTCTTAATGATAAATAGTTGTATTACAGTATATGCTAAAGTTTAAAAATCTTTTCCCCTTTTTTCTGAAATTAGAGAGTTTTCTTTTTAGGAGTAATGAAAAACAAAGAAACGTTATTTTCAGAAGAAATGAAAGATGGTATGCAGACCCTTGTCATTGGTATGAACGGTTGCAAACTTTTGGTTTGTCCAGAGCCATTCGAAAACACTTCCAATAGAAGAAAGCCCTATTTTTCTGAAATTGTTCCAAGTTCAAATCCAGATTCTCCTTTACCTGACAGTTTTGATGATTTTTCATTCGATGAATTGGAAAAGGAAGTAGAACAATTTGTTGTTGATTCTTTGGAAGACAATGATGAGGATATGCAATTAAAATCTACGGATCAGAATGATGGTATTTTTATGCTTCAGTTTTGAACACTCTATTCGTTATTTATTTATTTTCTTTGTTACTGGTTTTATTTTCAGTTTTAATATATTTTGCAGTGTAGATGGCAGGACAAGCTCATTTCTTAACGACGTAAAGATGACATAATTTATTTTAAAAGTTGCGCTAGAATTTGAAATCGTTGAGGCAACCTTTTTTTTAGCATAGAAAAGGATTTTTTTCTGCTGCATTTAAACAGGAAATTATTTCAAAGAGTAACTGCTAATAATACATGTTGCTTTCGTTGTTTTTGTTTCTAACCTTTTTCTAAACATAAAACACAAAATTAATATTTTGATGATTGTTATTTGTGCTAAAGAATAATATTCAAGGTCATTTCAACATTAAACGTTACTATTACGCCAGGTATGGTCGCGATACTCACAAGTGACAACAGTCGCAATATTCGCAATACTCACCACAGGGTCATCGGTGATATTTGCATCACTTGCGATCTTAGTGATTGTTAAAATTTTGCGTCAGTATCTTCTAAATGGAAACCACTATTCTAAATTTTTGGCAATCTTTGCGACGACTTTAAGTAAAATCTAGAACTGCTCATGACATTATATTGCAATTGATATATTATTTTATATATTATATATTTTGTTGTTTTAAGTTGATTACAGAACTGACTGTTCACTTTCGAAAATGGAAAAGCTTAGCGTGACTCTTGCACTCCTGTGCTATTTCCTGTGCTATTTTAGATAAAAAAAATTTGATAATTTGTTGTTATTTGTGGCAACACATTTTGTGATCATTGCAATCAAAGTTGCAAATGACGATGAAAATTTCAAAGATTCATAGTTAAAAAATATGCGCACAACTTTTTAAAGATTCTTGAAATGATATGAAAACTTGATTTAAAGCCCAATAAGGAATATAGAAGCTGTAAATTAAACTGACGAAAACCAGGCTTTATGGCATTACCCGTAAAGTCTTGTTTGCAAACAAACGCAAACGCTTGTGTTACTTACATTTCCCTTTCATAATTTGTTTTATGTTTCTTGTTAGATAAATACTTACTGGAAGATATACATTCAGAGTGTCGCGTAGCTGACTTGCAAAAAATACCAACCGATTCTATTCGATTGTCAAAAAAACTTCGGCCAACAAGAGTTTCGGATCCATTCCTAGAAAACTACGAAAATGTTAAGGATGTTTTTGACCGGTAAGATTTTTGAATTCATAGAAACAACTTAAAATTAAATAACATGCTTGTAATTTTATTTAAAATTTGTTTACTTGTAAAATTTTTAACATGATGAACACTGTTTTATTGAATGATGTTTTATTCATAATGTGATATTTGGTTGTTTTGTGAAACATGCCTCGTTAGATCTGGCAATGAAAATTTTGCAATGAAAGAATTACCCATTTTACCTCAGCAGACCCTAATGCGTGAAGTTCCTTGATTATGCTTTCGAAATCAACAACTCACTCAATGTTAAGTTCAAGCACCCAAACGATGGTTGAATTATTTTATTATTCTTCATGTCATGTCAGTTTAGATGACTTGAAAAAGAAACTGCTGGAAAAGCATTTAATTTTTACATCAAATTTGAATTTTTCTTCTATGGATGTCATTTAAAAAAATTTCATTTCATGAAAATTGAAGTTTAAGTGCTTTACACTCATTGTCCACTAAAATAAAAATCAAAAATTGTTGCTGGGATACAGCTTTTGCTACGTCGTTGTTGAGATAAAAATATATGTTATCAGTTAACATACTTTTCGAATTTTCTTTACTTTATAATATGACTAACCTTGTTATAGAAGACTAATCTTGTTATATGTTTGTGTTAATCAACAATATTACATTCAACCCTCTCCTGCAACTCGTTTGAATTAACAGAATATACCAAATTTTACATAAATCCCAACTAAAAGTCAACAACTACTTTTTTATTTACAAACGAAGACCCAGACTACCTAATTAACTTCTTGACATTTATGAAACGCATTGCTCGCAATTAATTGCTGATTTTGATTTTGGTAACCTTTTAATTTTGCTTATTCAAATTGTAACATGGATGCTATCATTATTTTGTGGCCATTATTTTATATTAGAGTGGAATAGGCTATGGTTCGACCATGTATCAATAGATATTGTGTCATGAGAATGAAATAGAGAGGATGGGTTTAATAGAGAGGAAGGGTTTATTTATTTTCTCAAAATGGCGGTTTAAGAAAGAGAGCTTTTACTGTACTTTACGTACATTTTGTTTACATTTTATTTTTCTTAATTAATGAACTAAGTTTTGATATGAGTTCATTAATTTTCACTATGAATCTTGAACAATGATTTTATTCTTATTAGCGACACAAAGTGTCCACTTAAAATTGACGAGAGTGATGCAAGATCCATGGCTGAAGAATTTCCAGAGAAAATTGAAGTTGTTGAGGTACCACTTAAACATTTCTCTTCAGTAAATCTACCACGGAACAACTTTTGTTCGGCTAATAAAGGCAGAAACGTTTTACTTAAACTTGAAACTTATGTGTTTTTTTCAATTTAGGATGGATTTTTGCTTGAAGAAGTTTCAGAGGTTATTCTTGACGATGAATCTGAAGAACACAAACACAAAATTAACGAAAATATTTGTAACACTCAAAAAGAAGAAATCCTTACAGAGGAGGAGGAATCTTATAACGGTAATGCATAAAATAATAACGTACTTTGGTGACTCTTATATTTAATAAACAGACTGTTAGAGCCAAAGGATACGGGTCGGAGCAAGATCGTATTCGAGGCAGTAACATACACTAGATATACGACAAATAGTATTCGTTCTTGAAACACACATTTCAAAGTAACTCTTTACAAACGAAATGTACAGCTGCTACTTGTGCCGTTTGCTCGATTTTATTATCGTTATCACCATGCTTCGAATATGCACTTTAAATAGTTTTTCATTTCCAATTATTATTTAACATATTATTGCTAATTAGTAACTATCGTTATTTGTTCCGTATTATTCATCATACGCATTATTTAGCTATTATTTACGTATTATTTGTGTATAATTTGTCATATTAGTTAGGGTATTATTTTTGTATTACTTGTGTATTGCAGTGCAGTATTTAGCGTATTATTAGCATGTTATTTATAGCATATTATTCAGTGTATTATTTTCGTATTACTTTTGAGCATTATTTAGCATATTATTTACGCATTTTTTAGCTATTATTTGTGTATTATTTATCATGTTATTTATCATATTTTTTTCTTACTGCTTGTATATTATTCAGTACAGTATATTGTGTATTATTTGCGTTTCATTTAGTAATTATTTGGGTATTACTTATCATATTTTGATGATTAGAAGAACCGCAATAAACCCCATCATTTTGTTCATCTATTTTTGTATTACTTCTATATTATTCAGGACAGTATAGCGTATTATTTGCGTATTATTTAGCATATTATTAGCATACCATGTTTTCATATTATTTGCTTATCATTTGAGAATAATTGTTTTTAAATTATTTGTGTGTAATTCAATGCAGTTTTTACCATGTTATTTACGTATTATTTGGCACATTCTTATTTATTTGCGGATTGTTTAAATATTATTTGCATCTTATTGGCGTTTTATTTTTATACCATGTGGCTCAAAAAGAGTTTCCCTTGACAGCTCCTATAAAATCGAAGGATTGGCAGATTAAAATGATTTAAACTTTATTTTATAGCTAAAACATGAACTTAGATATAGCCTATTTTATTAGGATTTTTCTAACATTTAAAATAGGTCAAATATGAGGATTTACTAAAAAGAGGATTTTAACCGTGAAACAATGCAATACCCCTTGGGAATTGTAAAGATAATAAGAATGATTCCCAATAGATGCAGTGACGTCCAAAGTGTTACAAGAAATAAGATTTATGCTTCTAAGTCCCGATAAAACTTCCATACTTGTCATAGGTTCAATTATTCAAAACAAAGATGGCTATCTTGTTAATACATATATTTGCTTTTTTTTACATTTTATAATTTTGACGTATTTTAAAGAGCAAAAAAATCTAAAAAAAACCCTGAAATATCTAAGTTAATGATTATGCTATGAAACAATGATAAAATAACTGCAATCGGTCAACAACTCAATTCTAAATGATCTGTTGAAGAGGGAAACTCTATTTTGGGTCACCCGGTATATAGACTAGATAGATAGCAGAAGGCAAAGAAAGAAAATGAATACCCAGCACTGTTGAGGCCTGTTTAGGGTCTTTAGAAATATGAAAGATTTCCAAAAAACAACCTAGATAGATAAATAATTTCGTATATCTTTAAGAAATATGAAAAATATTGTAAAAAATATATATGTTTTCTGTTTGGATTTGACAATTTTGAATTTGTTCTATAGTATTTCAATCTGAACAAAACGGTTCTTGCCCCTTAGTGAACCCTGCACCATTTTAATTTCTAATTATTTGCCTTTATAAAGTATACCAAGATTAGCTAGCTTGGCTAACTCTGTGGTTTGCTAGTTTTGAGTTTAAAATTTTTATTTTTTAAAAGGGAACTAATTTGTTAAATAGAATTTCAGTCTGAACAAAAAGGTTTCTGCCCCTTGGATGTTGAATAGAGTTTGGCAACAGATGTGAGTTTATTATATTCAGTGTTTTATAATCTTATATGTGAAAACTGCTTAATATTTTAACTGACTCTTACAAAAGTTTCTAACACCAGGACCTGGAGGAGGGTCGGCTTGCCCCAATTCAATTAAGTGAAAATCACAAATTTTTATTTCGTACTCAATTTAACGAGGCAATGCCATATTGAGGTCTAGAAGGAGGGTGGTTTACTAATAACAATTCGCTAAATACTTCTTGGGTAAAAAATTATTTATCCCGTCAAATTAGTTAATTTTGATTTACCAGTAGTGATTGGCGGACTGATCGTAACAGCCAATAAAAACGTTTGCATTGATCAGCTGATCCTGCTTTGCATGAATATGATTGTTTTTAGTGAAATGATTATGTCATCAAAATTGTTTTTTTATAATATGTAACACCTTGATTTCTTTTTGGACTGCTGATGTAGTAATAGGTACCATCGTACTTCTTGTAGTGCCGCGATTGCCTTCCGAACCAATCACCATTCGTGTTATTGTTTCAGGGTTTATAACTTTGATCGACCACATCTAGAAAATGAAGAGCTATTTGAGGACGGCACCAAAAAACATGAACAGTACGGAATAATTCGGAGATTATCTTGTCGGCCCCATTAATATTTTAGACCCACTTTTAAATAGCTTTGATTTTTGGACCCACGCTTATTGAATTTTTGGCAAAAATTGACCCAGTTGTAGAGAATCTTTTGGGGGGAAATTGGACCCAGTTGTAGAGAATATTAGAACAAAAACCCAGCCATATTGGGGGCACATACCTGTCAATATATATTAAGGAACATCCCACCCCTAAAACGTCTTCATTGATATGAATACTTTCGAGATTTTACAGTCCACAATTAAGAAACTTTGCCATGCTAAGAGTAGAAAAACAAAAGCTCTCGTATGTGAATTTTACTGTATAATACCATCATCTTCAGAAGATACTAACAAAAAATAAACCAGACATATTTTCTTCATAATACATGCAGTATCATTTCACAAGTTCGACACACGGAAATATACGCCCTTTAAACTTGCTGGTCAATATACGCCCTCTAAACTTAAGAAATAGCAGCGCGAGATGACTATAAAACATCAAAATTATCACACAAAATAAGTCAATAATTTTTACCAGTATCACAATAGCTTGCATAATTTGCTCATCTCATTCAATTAGCATTGAGCAAAATTGATGGACTAATTTATTTAATGGCTGTAGTGAGCTGATTGCTTGATTGATTGATAAAAGACTTTACAACGTTTTATAAAAATGTAATCGTCAACGCATTTTGCCGTTGCTTGAAATATTTTACTTGGAATATGATTTTCCAATTTCACTTGAAATCAATCGTACGATTCTACGTCGAATCAATAACTATTAAGAAAACTATTAAAAGTCCTCAATATTGAAAAACTGTGAAAATAAGTCAATCTGACAGTGGATAAAACAAAAGTAATGATATGAAGCAATAATGGAAGTCTGTGTGTGAGCAAAAACTAGACAAACTAACGATGATTTCGCAATTCGTATTAACTTCAATGCAATTTAAGTTTGCATGCCAATCAAGTCGTTTTTGTCAAAAACCCCGAGAACACATAATTTCTTAGTATAACGTGTGATTTTGAAAATTGTAAGTAAAGGTCAAACTCCAATTTTCATGACCTCTTAATAATAAATATTTGCCTCAATTACGAGAATAGGCCAAGCCTGTAAGACATTAACTGCCTGTTACGCAACAATAAGTTGGTAATGATTAGCTGATTACATTCGCATGTGACCAAACAGGATTTCACATCTTTTAAAGTCAAGTAAAGACAGCAAAATAATTCAAGCAACATATGAACGTCAAGGCAGATGTTTCAACGTGAGCTGCTATAAGACATGGTTTTATCAAGCAAGGGGTGGGGCCATCATCATCATTTTCGATATCTTATATTTCAACAGCAAAAAACACGAAATTTGTAAATAAAATGTCGTCAAGGTTTATATACAAAAAAACAACGAATAGGGTCAGCGCCCCTCTTATGTTTTCGAAAGGGGGGCAAGGGGGCAGAAATGCCTTGTTTTCAATAAAAAGAATAATTTATTTTAATGAAGTTAAATGCAATGTACAAGCATTAAAATGTTTGAGTCAACGCATAGGGCGTGGCCGCAAAATTTCATTCTTTTCAAATCACGTGACTTAAACAATAATTATTGCGCAGCATTCAACAGCTACGAGACAATGTTTGATGAGATTGACAGTTGTTTCGAAATAGTGCCAAGTTCGGCATATTTTATTAACGAGACCCTTGGACTATAGGGCTATCGGACCCATCGGACCATAAACCAACCGGACCTTCAGGTAATCTCCTATTACGTTGCAAATAATGCAGGAATCTTGTAAAGGCGACAACAAATGTGCTCATTGTGCAGCCAAAAAGCTCCAAGATTTCTCAACTCGGAAATTTTTACTTTCGTCTCTCAACTCCAACTTTCTTTTTGTCTCTCAAATGATTTTACGACGTTTCTCAACTCAGACTTTCGGCATGATCCACTGAAATAAAAAATCAGAGAAGAAACTTTTCACAAATTATCTTCTTTTGTATCATAGAAACCTCTTTTATAGTCTGAGTATAGCTTTTTAAGCACGAAACCTCTTTAATGGTCCGATTACAGCTTTTCGAGCACAGAAACTTGCAAATGTAATCTTATCATACAACACAAAACAATTTAACAAAAATAATGTTTCAACCAAACAATTGCATATGATTTAAAAACATGAAATGCTTCTGAACTGCGGAATGAACTCTTTTCCTTTGTTTGTCTTAATTATTGTAGAGTTTGCACCAAATGTCCCAGTTGCATAGAAGATGAAACACATTTTATATTATCATGCGTTTTCTTCAACAAAGAAAGGAACTTTTTCCTTCAACATTTAGACAACCATTATCCAAATTTTAAAAATATCCCAAGTGACAATCAAAAACCAATATTTTTAATTACAAATGAAGATGAACAGTTTCTTTCAATATTCTCCAAATATCTACACACTATATACCTGGAACACACACATTTTCAATCATAATTACATAACTTTGTATTAAAATATTATGGGATCTGTTTTCGTTTTAGTATTTGTAGTTTTTATGTTATGTATTTTGCGAAAACCTGTAAAATGTAACTTAGTTTAGCTGTTGACCATGGATCGTAAGATATTGTGTCCTATCAATAAAAAAAAGGATATGTTAAAAGAGAATAACGCAGTCAATGAAAAATCAAATATAAATCTAATGCTCAGATCTGAGTTTTTATTCCCAAGGAAGCCTTCTTCTTCCACAACACCGTACCCAGCAGACTTTACTTTTTACGCTCCTCCTCCGCAATGAAAAAAGTCTGCACGCAGGCAACCAATTGCATAAAGTAGTGTTTTGCAACAACCAAACAAGCATAACTCTTTCAGCTGGGAGTGATGATGACGTATTCCAAAGCGTTGTAACTTCCGCTTAAAAATATTGGACTTTTCGTTTCCTAAATATTTGCAATTCATACACAGAAACGTCAGGTTGAAGGTCGAAGAAAGAGGAGCTCTGAAGGAATATTGAACATTTGAGAGAAAAAAGTCAAGTTTAAGATGTATCGATACACGGCTTTGCTTGTTTTTATGCATGCAACAACGAGCAGCCTTTTGGCAGCGACGACGTGTGAGTATTTTCATTTTGAATGAAACAAACATTTTTGACAATTTTTCGTTCTCCAATTTTAGTTTCAGCCTATAAAACGCTCTGTGAAATCAGGCCATTTATATTATTAGTAGAAAATAGGTTTTTCGTCTAGTACCGATTTGGTGGATCCACGCGACGTCACAGTGTTCTGGAAGAAGTGGTCTTCCTTTTATTTTACGATGAAATTGGATGGTTTGGTTATGGATAAAAACTCAGATCAGAGCATTAGATAGATTTATATTTTATTATATTTTTATGGATATCGTTTTTGTCTTTTAAAATTGTTATAAAACTGCTAATAATAATGATAATAATAATATATCAATATTTATAAAGGTTTACTTGGTCAGCTAAGAACAGCTGCTAAAAATCAAGGACCTGTGTCCAATAAATAGTAGTAAAAACTATTATTTACAATATAAGGTTTCTTAAAACTTAAAATCAAAGTCGGTACATCTGTTCTTGAATCTCAAAATTGAGTTCTCGTTTTTCAGTTCAGGTGGCAATCTGTTGTATATTCGTACACCTTGATAACTAAATGTTTTCCGGGCGGTTTCTGTTTTTAAAATAATAATAATGAACCGCATCTCCATTTCGGAGCAGTTACTGTGCCTAGGTGTATAGTAACACCGGTAGGGTCTTATGCGAGGCACCACGAGATTTGACTTATTACCTCGAGTGTCCTTTTGGTGATCCAATGTTTTAAACTTCTTCTCTAATATCTTTGGTGCAAGACCGTTAAGGCACTTAAATACTTCAATAGCACAACGTAATAATTCAAGTTATAAAGTAATAAAATAACAATAAAGTAATAATCCAAACTACTCTTATATCCAAAGACTAGACAAACTAATGGCAACCAAACTTACATACAAAAAGTAATAAAACAAAAATAAGCTAAAAAGTTATTCTTAAAATTAAAATAAATAAATATAATTAATGAATACTAATAAATAACTAATAACTAATAATGAATAACTAATAAAAATGATTCTTAAAACTGTGAAGACTTAAATTTTAGAATTATTCCAATTACTGTAATAACATTATGAACTATTTACTGCTGCATGAGACCGATGGTAGACTTGCCCCACGTCTATTTGTTTCTCAATCCGAGAAAAGGAACTGAAGGAACTGAAGGAACTTGAGATCAAAGAAACAAGAAAAGAACCTGAAGGCACTTGAGATAGGAAGCTGAGGATTTTTATTTTTTACCCTACCATTTTTTCTTCCAAATTTCCTTCGTTTGTTGTTGGATTAAAAAGACATTCTCAGTTCTAAATTTGTATTAAAACCAACCTATAGAAATTTCGGTATCATTTTTGGTATAAACCTCAGTCGATAAATTTCGAAAGCTTTCAAGAAAGTATTTCCTTGTTTCACTCTATCACGGACCACGAAGTCAAAGCGAAACTGCAACCAATGTTATGTTAATTGGTGTGATGAATAAAAACAGTGAAAATGAGCATGATAGTTGAGGAGATTGTTTTTCATAAAATTTTCAATCGTGAAAATCCCTGATGCAAAAGACTTACAAACCAAAGTACAAACCCCTTCACGCCTGTATTCAATTTAAAATTAATTCTGTCTTGAGAACAACTCTGTCTCAAATTTATTTTCATTTTACGAAACGATATTTCTTTCTGTCTGAGTTTCGTTTTTATAAATCTCTTCAAGGTCACATTTTTCAGGGCATTTAACCAATTATCGCTTTGTAAAAATCGGACCACATGACCCTGTGAGCTAATGACCCCTGAGTACTTTTCATTTTTCATTGCATTTACTCATAAAAACTATTCACTGTTACATCATCCTCTCTAAACCACATAAACAAATTACAAAACATTACAAAAAAACTACCCAATGGACCATACACCACAATAATAAGACCTTTCACGTCATCAGAGGAAAAAGAATGCTATCAGCGAGGGTGCCAATACTGGCCAATACTGGGCGGTTCTAATTGCTGTTGGCCCGTGCTCTAAACTGTTTAGAACATGGCAGTACACGGAGCCTTAATTCAAAGAATAAACTCGTGCTGAAATATCTAATATTAACATGACCTTTGTCCACATTTCTCCCCTGAAAATATTATATTTTGCGTTGTTCATCAATGTGCCAAAACATTAATAAATTTATCCATAAGCCGCAGATCAAAGCATACGAAATAAAGACGATATAAGCTAACCATGTTATTCAAAGCAAAAAAAAATTGATTGAATAATTTCAACTGTAGTTAATCACAGTGTGTGTTTGATAAGTAGTTTTCTTTTCGTTATGTAAAATTATATATTTTGTTATATTTTATAATTGCTGTAGAAGTATACGTAACTGTAGTTATGTACTAGGCATTATAAAATGAAAAAAATAAGGGAAATTTGAAGAAAACATTTCACGTGACCCTTCCCGGGTAAAATGGTTAACCGCATGCATTTTTAACCACGGACGTCACTTAGATGACTGAAGAAAAATTCATGCGTGATTAAAACACGTAATTTCATAATCATGGGACCTGATCCGACAGGTATTTCTGAAAAGTATGATAGCTACTGGAGAAATAAAACTGAAACCTTTCCAAATTTAGATATACAGTGACCATAGTCTAAATATAGAATTAGGTCGGCGGACTGTAGACTTTCCCCAAGTTTATTTCTTTCTTAATCCGAGAAAAGGAACTAAAGTTACCCCCTCCCAAACAGGCCTCTCTTGTGTCTAACAACGAAGACCCAGATCGTATTAAAGATTTGGCAATATTCATCACCAATGCCAATAAAACCGAACAGAGGGTGCCAGTGTGACTCCCCAATAACCATAAATATGACGTATTCACAGTATTTTAATTTCATTTGTATTCTCATTGTATTTGTTTGTCCTTAGTTGTTATGTAACGATGCTCTAAAATGTAGCAAGTTATCATTGTGAAATTGAAAATCATAGTAAGATCTGATCATGGGACACCATTGTTTGCGATCGTCAATAAATCACCCAGCAAGATGTCACAATATCGCCGTCGTATGTTGTATGTCGCAATACCGCCACCGCAGCGCGATCGTAATAAACGTCTGACTCAACGTTTGCTTCATTCGAATGATTCATTCACGTGGAACTGTTTTGGCTTTACAAGCAAAGAAGAGGAAACAATATTTCACGGAAATAATAAAAAAAGCAATATGACTGATATATAGTTTAGAATTTGAGCATAATTACTGGAGGACAAATACATGCATAGTCGCTACATTTTTTGAGAAAACTGAACAAAATTAAAGACATGTTTAGGCCAATTTTGTTTGGTTTTGCGTAAAACGAACAGCCATCGTTCTCCCAGTAAAAACTGCGTTCTCCCAGAAAGCTGGAAACTGGCAATCCCCTGCCCAGAAAATCATCAGAGGTAAAATAGGGTGGTAAAGGGTTTTCCGTGATTGGCCCACTCAGCGGTCCGTAAGCCGTGAATTGAAGATATTTAATTTCGTGAAAAGTGATTCATTGCGTAAAAAAACGAGATTTATTAGAAGATATTTTCATTTTTACTTTTCAATTCAATGTTCCTGTCGCTCCCGTCGCTGCAATCGTCAGAACATTTACCAGCAACGGGCGCGATTGAATAGTTGACATTTGTTCACTGATTTTAATTTCGTAGCGAATTTAGTTTTAGCCTGCATAAATTTTTTAATCGTGGAACCAGCTTTCAGCTTCATACTTCCTCACTTCTTCTACAAAACGTAGGAAATTGACAATTTCTGCTTCTTCGATTTCTCTTGTAGCCATTATTATCAAATGAGAAAACAAACGGGTTTACAGAACATTTAAAAAGATTTTTGAATTCTAATTGATTCGCTGATTTTTTAAATTCATGTTTCCATTAAATATTTTTTCATCGCTCCGGTCGCTCTTGTCGTCGCTCCGGTCGCTGGACAATTTTTCAGCGATGGGAGCGACAGAGGCGTTGGAAACCAGGCTTTCGTTTCCGTGTTTGTTTCCTCGTAAAAACCTAGAAAAATCCTCCTGATGCTTTCCATAAAAGTTACACATTTTAAATCGTGGTCCGTGCCTCCGTTGTTCCGTTCTGTGATTCTTGGTTCTCAAAATGACCTCGTCACCCATCAGTGGAAAGCAATTGAGATTCAGAGGGTCACGTGTGGAGTGAAGTGAGGTTGTCTGGACTTGTCCTGCGGCAAAAAGCATTGACTTTGAGCATGTCAAAATAAATTTGTGTGCATGTCAAAATAATTTTTTATGTATGTTTTTTGTTTAATGTATTGGCCTGTTCACACGTTTTAATAAAACGGACCCACACTATCTTAACTTGTCCTTTGACATTGTCAAGGGAAGTGCTGAGATTGTTAAAATGCGGAGCGATTGCTAAAATACAAAACGCAATGTTTTTCTAGGCTGTGTATGATCATTATTTTTACAGATAGGACGTAGTAGGTAAACAGCGGTTGCATGGATTTTATTATTTTACTAGAAGTACAATATAGTACTATTTTATACTACTTGATTGTGGGCGATTGGGGGCGGGTGATTTGGGCGATTGGGGGTGGGTGGGTTGGGCGATTGGAGTGGTTGTGGGCGATTGGAGTGGTTGTGGATGATTGGGGTGGTTGCAATTTTTAGTAATGCCCATATTTAAAATAATAAAAAAGAATCAATTTTAATACTGTCTAAAAATTTTACATACCCTACCTAAAAATGAAAATTATTTATTGTGTTCATTGTATCACGGAATGTCTTTTTTATAAGAATATAGTCTATGAGAATATTACTGAAAATCTCAAAATCGCTGAAATTTAAGAATAATTTAAGAATAATGCCAGGCTCAAGCTTCATCAAGACAAGATTGTCTATTTACCTGAGTTTTTTCACAAAGCAAAACAAGTGTGACTTTCACGTTGTGTTTTTAGATTAAGTCCCATTAGATTTTGTATTCTAATACCACATTTATTGTTCTGTTCTGTTCTCGTTTTGCTTTTATGATGAAGCAACACATCAACAAACATTTGAATTTTTGTCCTTGATCTTCAAGCGAATTTAGACCTCGTGTCGGTTAAGAATAACTTTAGAATAATCTTAGGCTCAAAAGCGAAAATATTTAAGAATATCGTGGCTCAAAAAAAATTTTAGTTATTCTTATAAAAAAAAGTGTAATAACTTTCAGATTTTGATTCTTGAAGGGATGTTGGGGCGGGGCCGAGCCGATATTATTCCGCATCACTGGAGCTGGTATGTGCTTTGACCATTTTCTTTTGGTTGTTACTGAATGTTGTTCTTTTGGTTGTTACTAAATGTTGATTTGATTTCCAGTTTCCGCTGTGATATTTCACTTTTGATATTTCTTATCAATGCTGGCAAACCATATTTCCTAATTTTTGACATCTTTCATAAAAAAACAGCAACAAATGCAAATTTACAATCAATGATACCGCAGGAAGACCAATTCAAACGCTCAGACCCAGGCACGGGCAGACGTTGCACCATATGTAAGACTACACGTATTTTTTTTTATAAGAAACCAAGCAAGGACCTAGCTAGAGAACGTTTCTTAATTTTTTGGGGGTTTTGCTAGTAAAAGTTTCTTAATGGTTTCTTAATTAAGAAAGAGAAAATAATTTTCGGGGTGGTGTATGACTGCATGTAGACTTAACGTATGTCACACCTCATAAGAGGAAAGCAAAGAGTGGATGGCTTTGTCTATTGCATAATCTTATAAAATAACTCAAGTAAACTAACTTATAATAATTATATAATAATGTTTGTTTAATGTTGGCGAAAAGGTCTAGCTAACTAACTAACTAAATAACTTGTAACACTGTAGGCCTACTAGTAAAGTTTCTTAATCGTGCAGAGCCTTTACTAGTAAGTTTCTTATAAACGGGTTTCTTAGAAAAAAAATACTTGTATAGCGAGAAGATAACAGGGGCTTTCACTATTGGGGGATTTGAAAATTCCATCCTTTCCAAGACGGAGATAAATTTATTCGTTCCATTTTTTCGATGTGCTTTGAAAGACCGGTAAAAAGCCAATATATCTGTTTGCAAAACCACGAGCAAATGAAATACTAATTTCCGTCTTTTTGGTACAATTACTATTACAATAACATTACATAACTTGTAGCTAATATGGTCAATGTTATCTCAGCAATTCAAATGTAACTTTCTCATTCAAACATTTCCCTTTTAATCTCTTATCTCAAATTGTGGCTATTCTTCTGAGGTCCTAAATTGCAGCTCTTCCTCTCTGGATTCACAGGCTTGAAAAACAACGTATTTCAAATTTAGAAATCTCACCAGTTATTTCAAGCATGTCTTTGTGTACATAAAACTGTAAACAACTTGAGGCGAATATGGTGTTATTTTATTTTATTATCGTTGTTATTTCATTACCATTGTTAGATTAGTTTTCTTTGATCAATTATCAAAGCTTATTTTTATCAGCAAAGTAATTAAACTTAAACAATTCTGATATCCATCAACCATGTAACTTGTGTTACAATATAAATATGTAAGAGTTACAAACAAAGATACCCTGGGTAGCAGACATTTTTTATTGAAAGCCTAGTACCCAGGGTAAAATGAATAAAGTTCGCAAAGAAACATTCATCCAAAATAATATTGATCACACGGCTAGTAAAATTCTTTAACCATATCACTTTTTGTCTCACAACGAAATGTTTCAGTAGTCTCATAATGATGGAACAGAAAGAACAAAAAGGCCTACAAATGAAGACAGTTTGAAAAGAAAAATTCACTCAAAAGAACATTGCTCACATGGTAACAATCGAATGACTTAACGAGTCGACCCTCCAACAACCATGTCACCTCTCTTTTGTTTTACAACAAAGTCTTTTAGTACTCTTTATAACTGAATAACTTACCAAGTCAAACCCTTTAACGATGTCACCTTTCCTTTGTCTTGTGACCAAATCTTTAAGTACTCTCCAATGAAACATAACTGACAAGAGTTTGCTTTGCTTTATAGAAAAATTAACATGGATGGTTTTGTCTCTAATTTTCCAACCAACTGCAAAATTTGAAACCGGGAAAAATCTCTTATATTAAAGAAGGGAGTGAAGGGGCGTGAGGATGTTTTGAGCTTCAAATGGGCAGAGATTTGACTCGTGTCAAAACAATGTGGTGTGGGCAGTCAGTCGAGAAATACGTAATACACATGTGTAGTATTTCAATTGCAGTCATGGCTAGTCGAAAATATCCAATGGAATATGAAATATTTCGTATTTTGAATTCTGAATGAAATATACGTTAAATTTAACAAAGATTAATCCACAATTAACTCATGACTAACTCCACGACATACCGCTTGTGCTAGAAACCTTGAGGGGATACAATTTTGATAAAGACTTAAACAAAGTAAGCCATGAAAGGCATGACAAGGGTAATGCAATATTTAGCACAAATACTAGAGATTTCCGTTGGAACCCAAACACCAAATATCAAATAAAAACAAATGAGTTGTTATCATCACAACTATGATATGATATGTTGTTTGCTCCAAGCGTTCTTTGAAAATTTAGTTGTTCTGTGTTCACATGTGTGTACGTGTGTTCACCTGTGTTCACCTGTGTTCATCCGTGTTAATATGTGAAGTGTTTTAAACTGGACTTAATTGAAGTGGCTTGAAAAAAACGTTGAACTTTTCTCGACACTAGACCCCAACAATTTTTCAAGATATTTATCAACTGGTTGAATTTGCTCTACATCTTATTGTAGACCAATGTATATGTGCGTGCAATGGTGCGTGCAACGTATTTAGAGCTTTACATCTAAAAGTGGACCAGTTATTTCATAGTCATGGTTATTGTGCATTTTTGCAAGCATGGGGAGGTGGGTAAAGAAATAGTCAAATCTTCCGCCTATTCTGCACGCAGGCCACAAAGTTTGGGCTACAAACAGGCAAGCCAACTTCCTGCCAAGCTGACAGAAAATATTGGCGATACATAAAAGCAACAAAGTCTTTTTGTTAAAACATAGTAGTAGCAAGCATCCAACACAGTAGTAAAAAACTGGAGCATTTAGGCCACCACTGAAGGAATTCCGGTGGCGCCCTTGGACGTCATTCCTAAAAAAAAACAACCTCCAAACATCGTTCAAATTGAGGCTGTGGGACATAACGACACTTGACACCATAGCAACAAAGTCACAAACTGGCAGGGTCAGTCAACAAGTTCCTAGACAAGTTATTGCATTTTCGTTGTGATTGTGCACTCGTTGCAAGTCTTGGTCATTCCAAATGAAAAACAAATAACCACCTCCAAACATTGTTCCAAAATGAGGCTGTGGGACATAACGACACTTGAAACCATGGAAACAAAGACACAAACTGGCAGGATCAACAAGCCCCAAGATAGTCATGGTTGTTTGATGCTTTTGCATAGTCATGGTTGTTCTCATTTGATCCCATCAACCAAACATTTTACCAAACCAAACAAAACCATCAACCAAACAAAACCATTTACTCGGTATCGCTACATTGAAACTCACGAACCAACAATCCAACATGTGTCCTATTCCCCGTGACTTCTGACGTAACAGGAACGAAATAAGGCTCTTTGAGATCAGTTATTACTAAAAATAATAAACAGGCTTTTGCTAATGGATTTGCAATAAGTTTTCATCAATCTGTCTGTGAAGACTATTTTAATCAATCTCAAGGTAATAAATATAAAATGTCAATGGGCCTTAATCTGATGGTTGTGAAAGGTGGTCAGACAAGGATTTTGGCAGGCGTTTTCAAACATGATTGTATCCGGGAATTGAATTTATATGCACGGGTATTTTCAATACAGGTTACGTATTCTGAACTTTGCTATGATATACAAGGAAGAATACGCGCAATATTCGCCACGCGTCTGGAATACTCAGACCATTTCCTCGACCACGCAAGCAAACACTCAAACAAATGCACACACGCACGGCTATCCACCCGAATTTGCAAAATAAAGCTAGATATAGTAGTAGAATTAAATGCATAAAATAATCATCAAAAATGAGAACCTTGAGGTTGAAATTTTGCATCAACTTTTGACAAACATAACTTAAAGAACTAATTGTTGATAATTGCTTCAAATTCCCAATTATACCATTTGTCTACCCTCAGCTATGATTTGCAAGGGTGTAAATAAGAACCTTTGCCAGTCTGGTACCCACAAATTACAAATATAAGTTCTTTCATGCACGTTGCCTTAATTCCACTAAATAGAGTTGAACATAAAGCTAATTATTTCAAATTTTACATGAAAATTAGATTCAAAATAAGAGAGGCCTCCGAAAAGTTATTGGTTTTAGGGAGCTCTTAATTCCAAAATGGAAGAAAATCACCACCAAAATAAATGTATTTGTTATCTTACTGCGCACGGCAAAATGGTTCCCAAAATATTGTAATCCTATAGCTGCAAATACTGTTCACGCGGCCCTGTCACCTCGTATGTCTACAAAAACATTTTCCTTTATTTTCTCTAAATAACATTTCTTTTTCTTCTCTTCGCTTTTCGCAGCCTTTCTTCACAGAAATCACATTTTCCCCCGCAGGCAGATAATTAAAAATATCTTCCTCCGCAGAGATAAAACATCATCCGCAGAAAAAATTCTTTCATTACAAAGAAAGTGTCTGCATTGCTCATAGTATTTCTACAAAAACATCTCCCTTCACTTTTTCTAAACAACATCTTTGATTTATCTATTTCATTCAAGTGTTTTGATTTATCTATTTCATTCAAGCAAAATTTTCGATCTTCACATAATGCCGCCCTGCCAATATCGTCAACAACTCACATTCAACATCCACCCACAAGTCAAAGGTACCGAAGAAGCCTCGTCATCAAGAACATGTTTGTACAATGAAGCTTTCATATAAATCATGCATATTTAAGTGTAATAATTCCCGTTAGTTTTAATGATAAGCTCCCTCATTCGTTACTATAGAAACATCAATAATGGCAAATTACTGCTTTGATGGTTGATATTTTTGCAGTTTTTAACAAATCAATTCTTCATCACAACTTATCAATCTTAGAAATAAAGAATTGATCAATTTTGTTTCTTTAAATAGTTGCTGTTAAATTAAGACCATTAAATCAAGGAATTTTCCTTTACAGCATCAAGCCAGCCGTCCAGCTATATTTGATTCTCAGATGACACGCAAGTCGTTATTCTGATTAGCTACTAATTTCAGCAATATTTTTTTCATTTTGTGACCTCAGGCTGTTGTTTTCATTTAATCACCCTATCGTTTTCCCGTTGTTCTGGTCAAAAATCAGGGTATGAGTTTTTATAAATTGGTTTCTTAATGGTGGAAAATTAATGCGCCCATGATTCACGAATCAAAACGTAGCAAACAACGAAGAGTTCTCGCCAAAAAATGCATTCAAAAATCATATCAGAATTCGTAAATACTAAACAAGTTATGATCTTCTTTTTTATTAGTTGAATGTCATGTTTCGTTGTTTTTATTTTATGGTGCCAAGGCTTTAAAATCATAATCAACAACAATAATCAACAACAATAATCAACAATCATGATTAACAATCATGATCAAGGAATGTTCCTTTACAGCATCAAGCCAGCCGTCCACTACTAATGAAGGGCCAGGCCCAATACGTTTAGCAAATTTGTATTCAAAGTTTTTATAGTTTTTACGTTTTTATATAAATTATCTATGCTTCTACTATTGCCACACGACACATACAATTTATTGCAATCATAATCAACTCAACAGTCATGATCAAGAGTCGTAATGAGCAATCAGTATCAACAATCATAATCATTACAAGATTTGTTAAAAAATCCCCATAGCGAGCTACAACACAGGTTTTAAAATTCCTTTCAGTTACAAATACAACATTTTATAGATTCTCTCCACCGAAAATCCTTCCCCAAGACGTAACAATTTTATCACTTAAGCCGAAAAATAAGCTAAAAGACGTCAGTGTATCCTTAAACATTATGCTACATATAATGTTGTGTAGCTTATTTCAACAATAACGGGCCTAATGGAACAATCTCCCAGCAAATGTCATTAATGCACATCACAATCAGTTTTTGATTTTAAACGATTATACGACGAATTCTGTTTGAAAGGCAAGTACAACTTTTGACATCTTGGAGACTCGTAACAGGATTTTATAGGTCAATGGCCTCTACATCCCTCATCACATTATATTATTGGTGTTATAAGTATGACTAATTGTCTGCAGTTTTATTTTCTTTGCAGGAAAAACAAAAAAATGAATATACGTTCAAACAGAAACTATGATCTGAATAATGGAAAGCTACAGTCGTATTGTTTGACATGCGACTGAACAGCACAACGGTGTTGCAGTGTTTAACTGTTACTCATGAAAGACAACATATAACGCAAAGTATAAAAACAAAACATAACCAAAATCTATCTTATTTTTTGTAAAATTCTTTGTTAAGCAAAAACTATGATCTGAAAAATTGAAAGCTACAGTCGTATTATTCGAAATGCGACTAAACAGCACAACGGTGTTGCAGTGTTTAATTTTTACTCATGAAACCCAACATACAATGCAATATAAAAAAAATCACAACAAAAATGCATTGGAAAATGATATTTATACGTCTGTACGAACTGTGTGTGGGAACCAATCAACAATATTGAACTGTACATGATTATTTGTTTAGTAGGGTTAAATATACCATTACATACCTATAGGTGTTATGCTGGTTATTAAATTTGATCAACGAGTATTTCCACAAAACAAGTGAATACCCTTTCATTTCAGGACAGTGTGGCAGAAAATCGTAAACACAAATTTCAATAGAAAATAAATTTTTATTGATTTTTTATTGCAGTGAAATGAAAAGAACGATGAATGACAAATCGAACAAATGACGAATATCGTATTTTTGATTTGAAAACTGAAATGAAAAAGAAAATTCGAGAAAAACAACTGTAAATTAGACCATTAACGCCCGGATTTATTTCTGTTAAACAGGCAAATCGTATGTAAATTTTATTTTCCAGGGGGTAGCACATACAAACCAACTTCAATTAAAAATGTAAACTAACCTTGAATTGAAATATCAAAAATTAATTTAAAGTACGTATTCACACAATCAAATCCCAAAAATATGACATTTCACGTTGTTTATCGATAGGCCGCAAGCCATTCCCGAGATGAAAGGGTCAACATTGAAAGGGTCAACATGGAAAGGGTCAACATGGAAATGGTCCAACAGTCCCCTGGGGTCCTCTAATAGCACTGTATGCCGGTGCGGGTCTTGGGGTAATGTATTTAGACTGTCGTCGACAAATTTAATAGGGTAATTATTTCGTAGAACGCTATGGTTTAGGAGATCCAAAGACGCAGTTTAGACAAAAATGTAGATCACTTGTTTTGGGTTGCAGGCAAATTTGAACTTTCAGAATTAATATCTCGACTCTCGATGCACAAATGATAACAAACTAGGTATCAATTCTTAAGTTGACTAACGAGAAATATTTTAAAAATTGTTTCAAGTAAATTGGAGTTAAACTCGCAGCGCTAGCCTTGATCAAAGCAGTTACCTTTTTTTGGACACCCGGTATGATGGCATAAACATCTCACATCTCATCGAGAAGAAGAGACACCAAAGCTGGCACTCTGAAAACAACAAAAAGGTGTAGCGAAGAAAGGAAGACGAAGCATCACTTTCTTTTAGAGCAAAGCTGACACATTGCTTAGACGGAATGGAAGAGACAAGCAACGCCATGAAAGATCTAGAGATCTTTTTCGCAATTTCTCGGGTGAGAACCTGTAAGTGCGCATTGTAAGTACGCATTGGCGAGAACCAGTAAGTACGCATTGTAAATTGCATGTTTGTATTGTATATGATGTATATGCTATAAGTTACGTGTATGTGTTGTAATGTATATGTATATGTGTTATAAGTTACATATATTTCTTGTAACTTACACATGGACTAGCATAGGTGTTGTAAATTGCGTTATGTGTTGTATTATAGAGAAAACATTACAAATTACGTGAATGCTTTGTAAAATGTGTATGTTCAGGGGCAATTACATGTTTGATTTATTCTACAGTTTTTAATTGCTGACATGCATTTAAACTCCTTCGAAACTAAATTGCTTAAAATACAACTGATCACCATTTGAAGCGAAGGCAGTAACAAAGCAAAAACAAAAAACAATCGAAAAGTAATTATTGTCTGAACCGAATGTCCTCCAGAGACAGTGCTATCTAAAATGCCTTAGATATCATAGAAGATACCTAAAATATCATAGAAGATACACTTAAAGTCCGGTAATATCTCAAACCTTTCCGGAAACAGTATTTCTTTTAGGGCAGCAATTCCTCAATAAAAGCAGAGGTAAATTTTCGACAAAAGAGATACGAGGCTTCTTTCAAGATATGAGAGACACCTGAGATAACTAATCTATAAATTTCGTTAAATTTAAAAACAAAATAAAAGTCCGGAAAGAATTGTTTTTCCTACAAGTCTGCTAATTACGTAATTTTAAAATAACTCTTGCAGTGCATGTGGTCCTGCCAGAAGTGAATCCAGATAAACTTAAAGGAGGGGCTGTTAGTAATTGGGAAGTCTGAAGTTGAAAATCATTGAAAAAACAAGATAAGATGTGTTCTTGAACGTCAGAACAGTTTCAAATTTGAGCAATATCAGCCAATCCATCTATCACTACAGTCAACCAATCAATCAATTTTCTTTGTTTTATTACAGCACTTAGTACAAAGTGCGTTTATTAAATAAATTTGCAGAGAGGCGTCGCCTTGAATTAATCATCTCAATGACGTCGCCCTGAATTGAACAAGCCTCTTGCTTTCTTAGGACAATTTGTTTGACTTTTTTGATTTTGTATGATGTAACTACAACACGCCCCAAGGACAGCAAAACTCATAATAAAAATTCGAATAATGATAATTAAAGCTATACGTATACAACAGCAAAATCGTATGGAAAAGATAATAGGGATTGGTCAAAATTTTCATAAGAGAATGATAAAAACCAAGAATACTATTTATTTCCCCTTGGATTTCAGATTCATTACAATTTAGTTTTGTATAGGGAACTTGCTTGTCAGAAACTTGCCACCTCTAACAAGGAGTACAACAAGAGACTGGATAACAGTTAACGCTTTGCTTAGATTGTTTCTCCATGCACAAACCATATAACATATGCTGAACTATTACAACTTTGGTGGGTTTTTAGCAACGGTGAGAAAAATGTAAAATATGAATTATTCTTAGCAATCTGTCTGACTGATTTTGAGCATATTTATCTTTGCAAAAATTGTGTTGATATATTTATATCAAATTTAAATTATCACTATAATAATCAACTGTTTAAACCAGAATACTCCTCCGCATGAGCTACTCTTCTCCGCGTACGCAACCACTTACATACTCTGGGTACCACTTACACCACAAATTACTTAATAATTAAAAGCCATAATATGTACCATCCAATGACACAATTAAACAATTAAACCCCAATGTTTCGGGTCAGAAACTCTTTGGACACAGTGAAGCTTCATCGGGTACCTACTACTCGAATATCTTTAAGCTTCAGTAGGGCCAACTCACTCCTACAAAGTTATTGGGGCCAGTTTTCAGAAACACTTTTGTTCTCTGTTTCCTCAAAATCCTTTTAGAACTGATAAAAATCCTTTTGTTCTATAAACTCTCGTGCGCTTTTTGAAGGAAGTAAAAAGTGGCACTTGGAAGCTGTCCAAAAACTTTGTTGTTTTTACTTCAAGATGAGAAAAAACTTTCCCGCAGCCCTACCAGGAAGTGTGGCACAAAAAACAAATAGCAAAATTCATGTGACCACACACAAACTTAATGCACATTATTCTGATATAGAAATCAATATAAATTTTCAAAATAATTACACAGTTTTGTTAGTGTGTGTTTCACTAAAAAATCAGTTGATTGGTGCATGCTTACATATTTTCACTTTTAAGAAAAATCATGACATACCTTTCGTCGAGACTTTTTATCGCTTGGCAGCGAGCTTCTTCCAGTTATTTTCATTGCACTTCCACTCTACGAAAAGAAATGCGAGCTTGCTTAGAAAAAGAAATAGCAGCTTGTTCTGAGGGTTGTTCAGCATCAACTGATTCCTGAGGACAAAATCATGAGTATCAACCTTTGCCCTATGTGATGTTCGTAGGTCAAAGGCTACCGTCTATAAATTTCGGCCCTTGCTCTTTGTCCTCCGACCAAACTCGTCACTCAGAAAAGTTTGCAAAGAAACAAAATAAAAAGTGAAAAAAAGTGAGGAAAAACAGTTTTTGTATCTTCTCTGGTCTGAAAATCGTATACTTTGTGGCACTTTGAGATACAAAATGATCGTCTTATCAGCTTGTCTGGCAAATGCGAAGATAACGATTCCGGTTACCTAAATTACAAAAAACTATCGTGACACCAAATTAACGCGAAGCCAATTAACATGTCACACGTTAATTAACGTGATAGAAAACTCAAAACAATACCTGTAATGAAGTATTTTAAAATAAAGTATATCAAATTAAGCTTCGCGAGAACAAAACTCCACATAATAACCCATGTTAATTGTAAATATTTTACATTATATTGTAACAAAAAATCATTCAATGAGTATTAAAAGGGAATTGTTTATTCTTTATGAGTTCATCTGTGTGGTATTTGAGCCCACCCTGATTTTTGAAATGCGCAACTCTAATGCTAAAAGCAAGTAGCCGAATGGCAAAGAGCAAAGGCCGCAAATTCACGAGAATTCGAAGTTCAGAGTATGTGGGGGATATACGACTTGCTTAGCAATATGAAATAAAATTTATGTGCTTCTTTGTGGGGGTTTCGAAGACCACACTAAATTTTTTAGGCACAACATCCATGCTGAAAGCAAGTCAATAAAGGGCAAAGGCCGCAATTTCATGATAATTCGAAGGTCAGAATATATACAAGAAAAGATGAATTAGAACTTGTCTGTATCTTGACAATATTGATATTACAATCTGGCGGTATTGAAATTAACGGAAATCGCAATATACCTTTTTGCTCTTTACAGTGGGGGTCAAAGCTAAAAATCAATTATTAGTGGGCTTCTGTTCTGTGTGGGACATTTAGCAAAATTGTGCAAAGAAATTTTGTGTAAACAACTGTTGTGTTTCAATTTGTGATATAGTTTGTAAAAAATGGACAATAAAACATTGCTTGAGCTGAAGTCAGGACTCGACTCTGCTGTTTAAAGCCCATTTTCAATAAAAATAATCCACAGTCCATTAGTCGTAGAAAATAACAATATTTGAAGTTACTAAGTATTTGGGAAGCACGTTCGAAAACACGTTTCAAAGTTTATGGAACATGTTAAACATCGAAGCTCTTTATTAAATGAAGTCAACCCCTGCCATCAATACGTGCAAACAAAGCAAATGCACCAAACGTACCAGCCAGCATATTTCAGGCTCATCCAAAGCCAGAATAGACACATGAATCAGCACCATAGGCAAAGTCGAAAAATTTCTCAGAAGAAAAGTGATCTCAAAATATGGCTGAAGATTAAAATTCCTATAAGTGCTACCCCGATACATAGAAAGTTTACTTTAAAGTTACTGTACACATGCCCACCGAGAAGGGGAAAGCAAAGGGGAAAGCAAAGGGGCACTGCTCATGGGCTCGCAGCCAACAGTTGCTAATTCTCTAATTCAGGGGCCCCGAGCCGAGTCTTAAATTTCCCAGAGGCACATCATCGGCAGCACTGACTTTCAACATACCCCCAAACGCCAATTAAACGCAAGGTGCCCAAATGGGTCGTTTTCTTGCTTAGCTTTTGCTGCATTTGGGTCTGTTTTTAGCACGAAAATTGAAGTAAATCACAGACACGAGCCATGTTCGAAAACCTGGGCGGATCCAGGCAACGGCAATTTGTCAGGTCAGTCCGTCCACTCCAGTCCTTTTAATCCCGTCACATGGAAAAGAAATAGTCCACTACTCTCGCAGACTAACCATCGTGGTCGTGGTGATATGAAATACCCTGTTGGTATGTATGTAATTTATGAAGGCCACAGCTCAAAGAAAAATTAAAATCAAGTATTATTAATCTTACTTAAACTCAGACCTGTACATGGGCCCCGGAGCCGGCGGGGCTGGTGGGCCATAACTTATTTCTAAAATTACATTTGATGGAAACTTTCAGTTCTCCCTCTTTGCTTTCCAGTGCCCTTTGGCTCTTTTAGCCCCACCATTTTCAGAGTGCTCTGCGGTCCCCTGCTGTAAACGGTAAAGGATGAGTGCAGTACAGGCAGTAAAAACCAGGGATTAATTTCATCAAATTAAACTTCGAAACGTTTAAAGTTGCTGAGAGAGTGTGTAATTGTGACAAGTATCCTTATTTTATAGTAATTTACTGAATCCTCCCCACACCTTCATCTAATAATGTACTCAAGAACCTTTCCCTACCTTTTTCCAGGATGATGAGGTCTGGACTGGAAACTTCGTCATGCGCGGGCAACAACTTGCCCGCGCAAAATAAAATAAACAAAGGTTTACGCCACAAATCTATTGTTTATTTACCCGCGCATTTTACAAACTTTCCAGTCTGGGATGAGGTAAGAACTGTAGGTTCTTTTATGCGGGTTTTTACTGTATTGTGTATTATAAAACAAAAAAGGTGCATAAAATCTCACCAGTTTCCTCATGCCAGTACCAATAAATGTCTCCAAGTCAAAAGAACACTTTCGTCGCGGGAAGCTACTGTTATGATGTAGTGTCTCTTGTTTACGACTTTCTTCTGCACAAAACGGTTGCATGATATTTTGATAATTTATTTATCGCTGGATCCAATTTCCTAGGAACAATATAATCAAAATGTTCAAACCGATTGCTTACAAATCTAATTTCGTGTTTGTCTGCGCTATTTTGCCTTCAATGCAATACCACGACAAGAAAATACCGACTTTGTCTGAGGAGAAAAGGAGATTACCCCCAACAGCCATTATCGGAATGCACGACCAAAAATCTGGAACGAATATGGGACAAGAAAAAACAATGATTTTTGTCACCATTTTTTATTTTATCTGGAGCATTCACTTTGATAGACAACCTGCTAATTACGAATCATCTGCATAAAGTAACGCGAAGGAGCAGTAATTAAATATGGCGAGGAGGATGGAGGAGAAATTGGGTTGACATAAAACCAAAACCCCCTAACATTAAAGCCAAATAAATTGACCTGCTCCTTCTTTAAGGGACTCTCAATTTTTGGCGCTAAAATCTTTGCAGACCCAGAGAGGCTTTAAGAAATTTCAAGACCCCAATTGCTCTTCCTTTCCTCTCGCCATATTTTGCCCGAATCTCTAATCAAACAAAAAAAGAATAGATTAATTTCAGGACAAAACACAAACTAAAAAAAGTTGTCCAGTTCCTAAAACAGGCTTTCAATTTGAGATAAAACAGAGAGCTTGGCTAATTTTGTTATATATTTTATAATTTATATTATATATTTATCATTAATTAGTTTAGTTAATCGTTGCTGTTGTAGGGTGCAGTGGCGTGCTGGCTGTGATTGTGATTTCACTTTTAATAAATAATTTCAATGTATTGATCACATGTCCAGCATATATAGCATAGCTCTCCTTTAGTAGCTCTAGCAAATTTTTAATGCCTACCAGGAAGCTTAAATTTTCTGAATAACTACAAGACAGCCTCGACTGCTGAAAGGTAACGTGTTCCCAACACCTTAAACTTTTGTTTATTTGTTTGTTGTTGTTTTTTTATTTACACTTGCTGTGTAATTTGTATTGTTGTTGTTGTTGTTAGCTACTGTGTCATTGAATAAAAACGAAATGAAACGAATATAAGCGTATATAAACATTGAAAATAAGCCCCACCCCTTCAACATATGTGTAAAGGTCATATATTTTTGTGTCTATATGAGAAGTGAATCACCGCGGTTATGTGAGATCCGTAAAAGAAAGTTGACGAGTTTGCAAACAATTAGTTCATTCCCTTCTACTTACGTTCATGTGGAGCGAGCCGTGAGTTACGAGATCCGTGCGACACAGAGTTAGGAAAACGCGACGGTGTCGTGGCCACTGGCCGGATGAACTTTAGAGAAAATAAGAAAGACTTCGTCGAATGCCATTCTTAGGTCTTGTGCCACGCCTACGCCATGCCCCTTTTAGTAGTTAAATTGAGGAAGGTTTTCTCAGCTCTGGAAGGTCAAATACTGTGTTTACACGAAAAAATTGCATCTCCCTAAACTGGGCCAGACTATCGCGCATGTGCAGAAGTGGATATTCCAGCTCTAGCTAAGTGCAATTAGAACGCGCAATGAATACATTGTTTGCTCATTGCTTAAAAACACTTGCATAATAAATTAACATTTAAGCGACAATATTTCCTAGAGCCCATTCCAAAGTAAATTGCCAATCCACCCAGTCTGCGCAGGTTAACTCCGAAAAACAGATCATATATTTATTTAAACGCATGGCAACCACACCCCAACTATAAACAGCATTTGTTGCTTTTCCAAGTCTATCGTGCCTTGTTCCGAACTATTACGATCGTCACAAGAGAAAGGCATCCCTCAAATTATATTATGGGTTGTCAGGGGCAAAACAATGGGCAGTACTTGGAATTATAATCTTGTTGACGCTGGCACCGTGTCAAACATGGACCATTGGACCATGGACCCTTAGACAATGCACCCATATCTCTGGCAGCCAATTCAATAATTTCCGATATATACCACTGTCTTATTTAAAACTTGCAACTTGTCATTTTGGTTTCCGGTTTATGTCATGTGCTTTTTGCTTCGTCCTAAGCCGTAACCACAAAAAGAGGAAGAGACTCTTTTGAGAAATTTTACCCAGATAATGACGGTAGTCTTCATCCATTATTCAATATTTATGTAACCTTTCTTAAAAACAAAAGCAAAAATACAAACAATAGCCAGTATAGAAATTTCAAAACTGCTTTTTGTAATCGGATCATTATCCTGTGTGCAGACTTTACCACGCTCCTCCGCGCGTCTTGAAACTGGAAGCTGCGTTTTTAGTAAGGAAACTAACTTGGCGGCAAACGCTTAAGCTTCTTTATGAATGCCCTTGCCCACTGCCCATTACTTTCACTTCTGAATTTCTTTTTAATTTTGTGAGGAAAACGTAGAAAAACGGGGGAAAGTAGTTCAGCAAAATATGAGACGCTGCGAAGGAGTAGGAAAAAAGACAGTTTCCTTTTCTTTCATTCGCAGTTTTTTTCTTTCATTCGCAGTTTTCTTACTAAAAACGCAGTTTCCAGTTTCAAGACGCGCGGAGGAGCGTGCAGACTTTGCTATTCACTGAATAGTAAAGTCTGCACGCAGGCTATCGGATCATGTATTTAATCAGAATTTTCGTAATCCATCTTTTCTTATTAACCAATTCACCCAGGGAATGACCAAATAACATAAAACGTCACATTTCCTGAAGGTAAATAATTTCATCTCTTGAATCCACCTTTTCTTACTGAGGCCGTTTTTATGAAAAAGTAGGGAACTTCTGAGATACTGTGCACACAAAGTTTGGTCTAAGAACCATTTTTTGTGTTGCTGCATACATTCTTGTCAAAAATATAGTGCTGTAAATATTTGAAATTTATGGAGGCTCAGACCACAGGAGGCCCAATCGCGGAATATTTGCTCAAAAAATTGAATATAAATGAAATTCTTACCGCAAATGGTTGA
>JAYJMH010048983.1:0-13896 GCA_036873815.1 Phacellophora camtschatica
AGTGTTTTAGTTTATACGGCTGCACAACAGAAACCCTGATGATAAAATTTATGATTCAGAACTACATAGAAAGGCGCTTATTAGCTAGAAGGGGAGTTTAAAATAAGAGTGCATTGTTGAAAAGTTTTTGAATCATAAATTTTATCATCAGGGTTTCTGTTGTGCAGCTGTATAAACTAAAACACTAAAATACGCTACCACATCAAAATCAATAGACTTGAATGAAAGACTGAACTGGTTCAAATCTTTCAACAAAAATAAATTCCAATTTTTGAAGAAAAGTGTCCAATTTTTGTTGTTATTAATTCAACGCATTATTTCTCTACCCTCTTTTTTTGTTTCTTAAGGGCTCTAAGTAAGAATATTTTCCATGCTGGTATCCAATAAGGGCAGGCTGGCACCCAGGCTGGTACTGTGACACCTTTGCACCACACATGTATCCCCCAAGCATTTAAATTATCAATACTTGACGGCAAGTTAAGACCAATTTTAATACTCCAAAAATAGGAAATACCTGATTAAATACAATAAAGTTGGTGATATGGCTCTTTTATCCTCTTCATTATTTCTTTGTAGATACATTTCCCGTGAAGAAATGTTGGAGATTGTGCGAGCAATTTACAAGATGGTTGGAAACGTTGTAAAGATGCCGGAAGACGAAAGCACTCCAGAGAAACGGGTTGCAAAAATCTTCGGACAAATGGACAAAAATGTCGACGGCAAGTTGTCGGTTGCGGAGTTTATCGAGGGTGCAAAGAGCGATCCTTCAATCGTAAAGCTTTTGCAATGCGACCCCGCGGGTGCAAGATGAGGACGAGAAGATGCACGCGTAATCTTGATGAATTTTTGGCTAAGAAATCTCACAAACGATGTTATATATATTATCAAGGCTTCATTACTTCTATAAAGGATTCTCAAAATTGAGCTGAGTAGCACAAGCGTTAAAGTTGTTGTTTTATTTCTTTTGCATCGATGCCACGAGTAGTTTTTTATCGAGTCCCATTTTTAATGGGATTTTGTTCAGCATCAATCTTATAATCTTATTCATATTTCAAATCTAGAAAATACAACTTGTTATAAAAGCTTTCTTCACATCACACCTTTTGCTCGTATATTCGCTAATTCTTGTTTGTTTTTTTTCTTGTAATTTAAAAACTCATTTGACACTTCGAGCACCGAAATAAACAAGGAAGATTTTTTGAAACAAATGATTCATGACAATACGATTGATACATGTGCTGGAAATGAACTTACGATTTATCACTCTAAATTACAGAGTTTACAACTTCAAACGCAGTCAAGCAAATCGCAAACAAAACAATGCAGTTTTGCTCAAACATAATAGAAGATTCAGTACTGAACATAAAAATGCGACTTATCATTATAAAGTGTAGATTTCAAACCTTTCAAACCTAAAGTATAGATTTCACACCTAACAAATCACAATTAACAAAGCCTTTTCTTCTTCCGCTCATTTTCATTTGGCTTAGCGCCCTCATGGATAACGGGGAATTTTGTAAAACAAGTTATTGCAGTTTCAAACATGCCAATGCGACTTGCCAATGCAACATGCCAATACAATGTTTCAAACATGCCAATGCAATGTCACTATAAAAACCACATTTCAACGCCTTGAACACAACCAAGCAAATCATAATAAATGAAATCATAAAATTTTGCCGCCTTCGTTAATTATGATTTGATTGAGTGTGAAATATACTCTTCAAAATCGCAAATCGGGTCGTCTTGTTCGAAACAGCAATGTTTTATTTCACAAAATCCCCCTGTTCTCATGGGTGTATAATAATTTATTTCTATTATTTATGTGGTGAAATATAAAAATGAACTTTTATTTCCCATTAAATCAAAATTTTGGTGACGTAGACGTTGCAACAATCAATTTTTTTCAGATACTAACTTATGTTTGCAATAAAATTATACCCATTACTCTGGCCATTGCCAGTCCTTTTTAAGGAATTATAAATGGCTGTTCGTAATTGAAAAATGGATTGTAAGCTGGTTGTCCGCATTTTGTTTGTGGTAGTCCACAAACGATTGTTCACATTTAGGAGTCTCGTTGTCCATTTTCGGAAATGCTTTACATCATTAAAAAATGGCCTGCATCGCCGCATACAGTTTAACTTTTTCCCTTCTGTGCCTTTTGGTTTGGCCAAATAAGGAGTTTGCCAAATAAGGTTTTGATTCAGGACGATGTTAGGACTCCAAGTGGGAATTTTGCAACAAAAGAACTTGTTTTTCTTCTTTCTGTTTTTACAATGTCAAAGGCTTCTCTTGGATTAGACCTCGCTGTCACTATATTTAAGCAAATTGATTTTCCTTCTGGGAATCTTCAGCATAGATTCTAAAAAATGATAATCAATTTCGAACTACAGATTTGAAAAGCACAATGTTCCAATGCCACACGAGGGTACTCAGAGCTACTTTTCATAAGGGGATGTCGGTCCGATATTTTTAGTCAAAGATTTCTTAAAATAATGATACTTTTAGGTTCATCTCCATGAATCATCAAAAATGTTTTAGAAATTTGCTCTTGTCACTAAAAAATAGTTCTTCGATTTGTTTTTGTTTCTTTTTTCTTGCCTTTTTCTATTCAAGTGAAAAGACGCTACTACTCTCAGAAAATAAACACAGAAATTCAGAAACATCATAATTTAGTCATTCTTAAAATATATTCAGAATTATAGACTATAGACCTAGAAATACAGAATAATATCTAGATGTATATGGGCTCCCTGTGGATTTATGGTTTTGTTTTTGGGAACCCAAAAACAAAATTTGATAATTTACACCATAATTCCTAAAGGAAAATTGGCATCCACTTTAATTTTATATATTTCAAAGCTGCTTTTAATAAAATATGGCGAAAGGCACTCTGGAAGATGTTGAAATCATTAGGCATTGGAAGAAAAACAGTCAACATTATTGAGCAGCTCTATGATCAAACTGAATGTTCTGTTGAGATCAATGGCCACATTACCAGATGGTTTAAAGTAACAGTAGGTGTTTAAGTAGGTGTTAAAGTAACAGTCAAGGAGGATGCTTATTATCACCTTCATTATTTAACATCTTCCTCGAGTTCGTCATGAGTGGAATCCAAAGTCTGCAACCCACACTCAAACTTGATCAAAATATATCAACGGATATCAGATACAGTAAAAACTCGCATATAAGAAACACACTTTTAAGAACCTCCAAGCTGATTTTTTAGAGAGAACAATAGATAAAACAATAGCCTATTGTTTATGAAACAATACCCTGGATGAAAAATCTGGTTTCTTATATGCGGGTTTTTATTGTATGCAGATGATACAACACTTGTTTCTGCCATATTCAACAAACTAGGTATATCTACCAATGAACTTGGAGCCTCGTGTCAAAAATGTGGTATGCAAATTAACCCTGCAAAATGCAAAATAATCTCCAATGATCCAGATAACATCCAAATTGATGGGAAAAATGTCGAGAAAGTTAAGAAAAGATTTGGAGCAACAAAGACATAACCATATCATTGAAGATCCGCCTGTTCTACCCTTTAATTGTTCCCATAGCAATATATTCAAGTGAGACGTGGACCCTCCTTATAGAAGATGAAAGTAGACTTCACTCTTTTGAAATGAAATGTCTCGGGAACATCCTTGGAGTGCCTCTACGTGACCGACTCAAAAATGAGAAAATTAAAAAATTGCTTAACGTGGACAAGTCTCTCGCAGATATGATCAGAAAAAGCGAACGCGATGGTTTGGCCATGTTGTCCGTTTGCCTGAATCCTGAATCTAGCTTTGCTAAAATTGCCTACAAGCAGACTTTGATGGAAAACGCCCGAAAGGAAGACCATCTAATCGTTGGTCTGATCAAATTAGATCAGATACCGGACTTCTCTTGCTAACAGCTGAAAGGATATGTCGAGATAAAGAGAAGTGGAGAGGATGCATCATGAAGAATGTGGCAAGGCTCTATAGAGTGTCCACCTAAGTCAAGTCAAGTCCTAAAGCCCGTTCTATTCAAGAGAAAGGATGTTTTGTTCAAGTGAAAGGATTCAAAATCTATCAGTGAACGCAGGGAAACAAGGGCTCTTAGCAGAAACAAGAAGACAGTCAGTAGTGGCTAGGCTAGGTCGTTTTCGGACAGAGAATGATTTCTATCAAACAAGTACAGCAAACGACATCCAATCGGAAGATATTCAGATTCTTTTCACGGGATAATTGTGGGGAAAGTATGGAGCCGGCTGAGAGTGAAAAGATTTTTTTTGGTTATGGTGATGGACGAGTTACTCGAAAAGGTAAAACTTATACAGTATGTGCTCAGAACATACATGATTGATTTGACCTCCAGATAAAGAAAAATGTAAATTATAAAATACAAAATATTTTATACAGCAATAATGAAAAAGGAATTCACTTTCTTTAGTAGTTTAAATATTCGATTTTGATTAGTTTCCTTGGAAGCTAGAGTAGAATTGAATTAAAATAAGATGACAAACAAAAACAGCATGTTTATTGTTTTGACAATGAATGATGATTAGTGATGGCTATCCTTTTTCTAATAATAACATAAAATTTTGTCCAAACATTCTCTCTCAGAAATTCATGCTGTTGCAAGTATCAATTTGGCAAATCCAACGGCAACTGAACCAAACAGGGAATATTTTCACTGGGTAACATTTTTATTTGTAAAGAAAGATTTGCATTGTGTTGGACTTGGAACAAAAATGCTTGATTTTATTCATGACTATGCATGGGAATTCATTGCAAGACCCATAAGGGTGAGTTCTGCCAGAAAAGCTGTTGGGTTTTTTGAAAAAAACAATTACTTTAGAGTTGGTGAAATTAATCAGTGTGTTTGTGCTGGTGGAAGTTTGTTTAACTTTCTTCAAGTCATGGAGCGGCATCCACCTGAAAACTCTATTGAGAGCTGGGACTAAGTTGGTGATAATTTACTACGATGTGAGGTGGAACCTCCCAGTGGAACATTTCCCGAACCTCCCACTGGATGGAGTGGAAAGCTCATTTCTGCTCACAATGCCAACCTGTTGTGTTTACACATAACATTGCAATAAAGAGACTGTACAATCTTTGTTTACAGTGGCAGAGACAAAATCACAAAGGATTAGTACTGGAACAACTCAATGAATGTGACATCAAGTTATTTAAAGATTCGTATTGCACATTGTAAAATTGAATCATATCTAAATGACAGAAAAGTAGCTGTGAGGCTCCTTGTAGAATAATACCAAATTTCATGACATAAAGATTTTATTGTCTGTCTGTCAGTATAGTATGTATTGTTTTTAAGAAAATGTAAATTGTTGCTTGTAAATTTGAATGAATACCTAAGTGTACTCAAGTGCTTGATTTAAAAAATACTCTTTGAGTTTGCAGAACCAAGGGGGCCGGAAAGAAATCAAATTATCATTCCCTACAAAGGAACAGCTGTTTGGGTCATGTTGAAAAATGATTGTTGCTTGGAAATGTGTTGAAAAGTTTGACAATTTATTTTTGTAAAAAAGTATGAAGGATAAATGATAAAAATTCGATAATTAGAAAAATCCATGCACCTGGAGTTTGTTTTTGGCTTGGAAAAATCTAAGAAGACCACTTTATACTTTCGGGACTTCAGAATGTGTTTACATGAAAGCAATTTGGGGCAATTTATTTTTGAGAAACGCCTTCCCAGCTCTTTCAAGGCGTAGGTTAACAGCTCTGGAAGGTTTGAGATCTGTGACACGAAAATGTCGACACCAACTGAAGGACAAAACCAACAGGCTGGCCGGAGTTACTGCACATTGGGGTACTTTAAGACTGTGTTCGGTATTTTCAAGACATTAGAACTCGTCGTTGTCGTCCTTGGCTTAATTTTCATGGCAACTGTTTCGGCCATCAACACATCTTCCATCGAATTCTTCATCGTTGTCGCAACAGCATGTAAGTTAATATTTTTACTTGCCAAGTGTATCGTATGATTTTAGAGAAAGAAGAACAGAAAACAAAATAAAGTAAATGAAATATGGTTATATTTTCTTGATTTGTTGCTCTCTGCTTGCTCTAAAAGAGTTTCAAAGTGAATGAATTAAATTGGCAGGTAAAATCAAAGGCCAAAGTGGGTAAACTCACCCATGTAACAATCCCCTCAGTTAAGCTTTGTGACTCGTCTCCATAAGCTATTACTCTTATTTAATTTAAAGCCAAAAACTGTTTTTTGAAATTTTCATATTAATTTTCTCAAATGATTTTTATCTTTTCATTTGATGCTCATTTTTAGGATAATTTTGTTATGAATGACAATGACCTTTTATTGCAGCTGCAATTTTCATTTCAATTCATATCATGTTGAATGTTTGTGGTATTTATCATCGGATGCCATTACTTCTAATAGCAAACATAACACAGAGCATTCTGTGTGCTATTGGTGCTTTGTTATTTCTCATATCATCGAGCATCACACTCAGCAAATTTGCAGATTGGAAAGTTCAAACTGGTAGTGTTTTAGGCTTGATAGCTACGGGACTTTTGGTTTTTGAGGTGATATATAACTTCATTCAGCACAGGAGAGGTGGCCCTCCTCCACAAAAAGATGACGAGAAGGAGACTGGAAAAAATGCAGAGCAGCCACCTAGCTACTAAGAAACAAACACTACAAAATATTTGAGACTCAGAAACTTTTAGAGGGGTACAGAGGGTTTTACCTGGATACAGGATTCAAGTTATTTATCCAACTGGGATTTTGAAATTGACTGGAAAATGTTATCAGAAAAGAGGATTTTCATAAATTTTCTATCAGGAAACAGGACTTCTGCATATTTTTACAAGGTCACTTTTCTGTGTATAAATCAATGTGACAGTAAAACCCTTTCACCCCAGGAAGGGTCACATGGTCCATTGACAAACATCATAAAATGTCATATGTTCTGAAAGTAAATGCATGTAGAACATTACAATTAGTTTAGTTATTTCAATATATGTTTACTGTTTACCAGAAATAAATCTGGACATGAATGGTTGAGAGTCTGTTTACATGGGTTGTGATATCTCACCCAGCCAAGATGTTTTTCATCCTGTGCTTACTTAAACTTGATGATGTGCAGTGCTTTCATTGTCATCTTGACTTGGTTTGATATCTCTGCACTGTTTCTATAGAATTGCTTAGGGGAGGTAAAACATCTTGGCAGCAGGCAGCATTGGGTGGAATAAAACTTTCAAATAAACACAAAAGAGTTTTGTTTTAGTTTTAAGCTGTTTACCAATGCAAGATTTTCCTAGGATCCTTTTTATTGGACTCTAAGGCCCAGTTCAGACACCGTATTTCTGCCGCAGAAAATTTAAAATTCCCAAAAAGTGTCAAAACTATATGGCACAAAGTCAGAACATAAGTTTTAAAATTAAATCCCAAAACCTGTTTGGTTTCAGTGATTTATGGCATATTAATAAATTAAATAAATTAAATAAATTAAATCCCAAATTAAATCCCAAAACCTGTTTGGTTTCAGTGATTTATGGCATATTAATAAATTAAATAAATTAAATCCCAAATTAAATCCCAAATTAAATAAATTAAATCCCAAAACCTGTTTGGTTTCAGTGATTTATGGCATCTAAACCAAGCTTAACTAAAAATACATACAAAGTTAAAGACCCAAATGTCAAGCTTGCAATTTCACCAATAGCATCAGACTTTCATCCCTGCTTTGAAATTTTTTTGTACTCTGATTTGCTGTTTAAATAAATGTGAATATTTATAATTTATTATTACCGTTGGAGTAGGCTTTTTATAACATGTTGGGGTTTTTATTGTTGGGTCTATTTTGTATGTGTTTATATATTATATGGTGCTGTTTACAACTTAATAGTTTTGTGGCAAATAATGTTTAAATTTTGATTATTGTGGATTTCTTTAACTAAAATTTTGATACAATGTGCCATACAATTGATATTAATTAATATATTAACTTTTGCTTAATTTATACCTGTTTGTTCATCTCTGATTCGAAATGCCTTCATTATCATGAATAAATATGTTTATATTTTTCAAATTGCATTACATAGTGTCTGTTGCCACAGCCTTTAGGCAAAGTAAAGTTTGTGTTTATTTCCACTTCGGATTTTCTCATTCAACTCCTCTTTCCTCGTGTTTCCCTGTGACCGAATTCAAAACACAGAATGTGGGACAAGTAAAATGAGAAAAACCGAAGTAGGAATAAATACAAATTTTACTTTTCCTAAAGCCCGTGCTGTAACTAGACCTAAAAATCAAAATTAACATCGTAAAATTGTCCTCTGACATCCTAGACTGTGCGTAGCGTCAAAACATTTGATTGGCTAAGCGTTCTTTTACCTTGAAACGAGGCTACAGTAAACAATGCCGAACAACTAGTCGCTTTGATGTAGCACTTTATGGCATCTATATGGCTATTTAGTTGAATTGCTGGACGCAAAAAACCGACTGGTAATTTTGCAAGAAAAAAGTTGCGCTCTTGCGGCAACTTTTCATCCCTCCAATCATACTGCAGAAGCTAAAAATGGAGGTATTTTATCCCACCAAGGTCATATTTGCTGCGAAAGTGTGAGGAGAGCTTCTAACTCTCTGTAATTCCACTTTAAATACGATAACTCACTCACTCACTCACGCTAATCAAAACTTTTTCTTGAAACTGAACTGAGCTAACAATGGAGAACAACGGGAATGTTTGCTGACTTATCATTTTTCCTGGAAACAGGCAAACTTTTATGTCCAACTCTCGTATGATTAGCAGTCGCTTTTTGGCGTTTTTGTCACTCTGCATAACCAATTTTTGATATGCAGAGTGACCTGTGCTTGTTTATAAACGCAATGAAAAGGGCTGATCCCCCTAGGAAGGGCAGAAAAGCATCTGATACTCATGCGTATATTTACTGTTCTGAGACGAGCTTGCCCTTCTAAACTTGGCCAAAAAGTTCCCTTGTAAACGGAAGGTTAGCCTGCGTGCAGACTTGAAACTCTCCGTCGCGTAAGCTACGGAAAGTGAAATCCAGCCCACTTTTGAAGGAGTAGCTCGCCTCCATATAATCAACCCTAGCTCCTGTTCACATAAACTGCGCCTATAAAAGACCATGTTTTTCTGTTCCAGCGGATTAAAAAATCCTTTTTTGTGGTCGTTTTCGAAAATGGTTACGATTTGACTCAGACGAGATTAAGTTTGCGTTTTAGCTGATTGGATCGGATTCAATCTAGACTTGTCCCAAGTCTATTTCGTGACAAATCATAAATTTTTATTTCGCACTCAATGTATTGAGGGAATGCCATATCGATTGAATTATTGTATTCCCTCGATATATTGAGTACGAAATAAAAATTTGTGATTTGGCACGAAACAGACTTGGGACAAGTCTAGATTCAACCCAGTGCCTTCGAAATCTAAGAATATTTTCTCATACTTTACAAATGGTTTTGACGGAGAAGGCTGCGTTTCTCATAACGACACCGTGTTCATTTTGTATTCATTTGGTGACCCGATCCGGTACTAAAACTTGCTCTGTTCACACGACACACCGGATTCATTTTTTATCGGATTAGGTGAGCCATTTTGCATCAAAATCTCACGGAAGGAAATGAAAAACTGAAAACAAATAATCAAAATCAGTAGGATCGGAAAATCATAATCATTTTAATACTACAATATTATAAAATAAAAATTATTACATACTACAATATACCAAAAGTTTGTTTGATGTCCATGATATAGTCCTCTTCAGTGTTTCTAGACATTTCTCATCTTCTAATTAGTTCTTGTGAGTTTCTCTCTCTCTCTCTCTTAACAAAATCTACACGTTTTCTTGCAATGATCCTCCATGAAACCGTACCATTTATTGCTGCTATTGCAATATCCATTTCTTCTCCACGAACTGCAACTTTCATCATATTTTGCAGTATTTTTGCATACAATTTTTGGTTTTGAGGTTTCTAATAAAGAAAACAGCATATCAACAACCAATGCTTTTAAAGCAAGGACGGCCTAGTGGTTAAGGCGCCTGGTTCACGATCGCAAGGTCGTAGGTTCGAATCGCACCAAGGTCATACTGCGAAAGTGTGAGGAGAGCTATAATTCCTGGCAAAAGGAATCACGAGGTGTGGTCACATCGAGAGGAAGGACCGGGGTGGCCCTGATGGGTCGCCAAGCGCAGAAACACATACCTTGCAAGAATAGCAAATGTATGTGCCTGAAACTGAAACTGTATGACCCGTGTCCCCTGCTGGAAACAAGATGTTCGCGGGCTAGGAACGTTAAATACGATAAATAAATACGAACTTACTTATGTAACGAGCAAGTAACTTTTTATATATATAAGAGCAACCTGTTTAGAAACGCCAGGCTGAGAAATTACAAACGTTAAGCCCAAAAAACAGTATACATGTGTTGAGCATTTAGACTTAAAACACACTTTAAAGATGTTCTTGAGAAAGGTGGGGATAACAGTTACGTAAAAAATCAGTCCAAAAAAACATTCCAGGCTGATGCCGAAGCCAGTTGTTCTTTTAGAAAAAAGTGCAAGCTAAGAAATCAATTTTGTTTGAATTTTCATTTTTCACTATTAGGGTCTGCTTGCAAGATAGTCTAGACTCCATCGATATGGCATTTCCTCGAGATATTGAGTAAGAAATAAAAATTTGTGATTTGGCACGAAATAGACTTGGGGCCTAAGAAGTCTAAAGGAAGTCTGGTCATTTCTTTCCCAGATCGGATGGAGTTTTCTTCAGAACGAATCCGCATAAGTAAGTAAGTTTTATTTCACCACTATTCAAGGTTTATAATATTAAAAAATCTAGACTAAAGAAATAAAATATCTACACAGTTTCAAAATACAAAGGAAGGAATAAGCAATTAATAAATACAATTTCTTTTAACAAAACAATCCCCCTTACTAGAGTGGCAGAATTTACATCAAAAGGATCGAAATGACATTAACGGTCCCTTTTAGGTAATGGTCCCTTTTAGAGGTGTGCAATAAAAGAGAAAATAAAAATTAATCTTACTAAAATTGGAAATAAAATTTGCGGTGTATGCCAACTCCGCCGTCGTTTTTTAGTACATTTCGCATGAAATAGCTTTTAATTATAAGTTTGAAGGAATTTATGTTGCTCGTAGTTTTAGGATCATAAGGTAATTGATTGATTCGCCTTTCCTGGTAAACATCGTTGCAAACTGTAACCATGTAAGAACTAAATAAAAGTGCAATCCTTACCAAACGTGTTCAAACACCCATGCAAATTTTCCTGATTGCAAGTGGTTTATTACTTTGTTTAATCATGCGCCCCTTCTTAACGACAAATACCTTCGTAAGGAAATAAATGCTGCGATTTGCCACAAGCATCTCGTAATTGACTGCCTAGGCTGAGGACAAAAGGCTTAAATCATATGAACACGAAATTGAAAAACTTGCGATGAAGCAACTCAACTTATTATACAACGATAATGACAAATAAGCAACTAATCCAGCACGTGCTCATAACTTTTTCGAATTTATTGCATATTTCCAAACTGTAAATAGTGCGCGAATGGTATGCCTTAATGGTATGAATGGTATGTCTATCCAGGTTTGCAGTGACATAAAAATGGCTTCATTGTGACAATGATTAGACCTGCATCTGGACTTTGACAAAAGGACCCATTTGCATGAATATCAAGAAATTTCTTACACATGTATATGAATCTGATCAATTTTAGGACCCGCTTTGACCTGGTAGACACGGTTCTTGTTGTTGCTGACAAAACGTCATCGTCACGTCTTGACCAAAATGCAAGAGATCTTTCACCATTTTCAGTCGTCTTGCGGGCATTGCGGGATTCCGCAAGAAAATTACCAACCCATTTATCAGAATTAAGATAATAAGAGACCCATCAGTAGAAAATTTTGGATGAAATAACCCACAATATGAGACAGTCTCCCCTTCCCCCTCCCGGTCATAAGTTTTTCCCTGTTACAGTTTTGTACACTTGTGGTGAAACTTTTAGCTATGAAATGTTGCCAATTATTTGTTTTTATTCACCAATTCAACGATTAATTTGACATAATTACCTTTGCAGAACCCACATGTCTTTTTGCAATGTTTGTCCATATACGAAAAATGATTGTTATCTTTCTCGCAGTATCCCGATTTTTTCCAGTCTTTGCATTGATCAACAAGTACTGCATCTGCACAATCTAATTTTTCTGAAAGGAAAGGGCGATACTCTTTTTTAAAACAATAGATAACAAAGGTTTCATTAAGAATTTGCAATAAATCGTTACTGTTTTTAAATTATTGGGGGTGGGGGGGGGGCTCGTTCCGACGTTAATATTACATCTAAGAATGGTATTTAATATTGATGTGGAATTTGCAACAGAACTTCCTCAACAACTCACCTCTTTCGGTGCATGTTGCTCCTTGGTAACCAGATTGACAACGGCAAGAATATGATTCTCCTGACTGCGTACACGTACCTCCATTCGATCTATAAGGAAGAGGGGTCAGGGGGGGGGGCGTTCATTCATGTTTATTGCCAAATTTTTCTATTTTTTCTGGCGTACAAGGGGGAGGGGCTCAGAGAAAAATCAAGTTAGTTTGAGCCCACAGCAGTGTTTTTCACCTCCTTAATGTCAGTTTCAGTTATTTTTGGCTATGAAAATTGTGTTGTGAGTCTATATTGCCACTAACCTCTTTCGGTGCATGTTGCTCCTTGGTAACCAGACTGACAACGACAAGAATATGATTCTCCTGACTGCGTACACGTACCTCCATTCTTGCATGGCTCATCCGCGCATGGATCTGCTAAATTTAAAAATTGTAAACATGAAGACATCGTTACAAAACGTTCCACCGTTTGCTAATTGATCTGTCTTATTGACTTCACTCGTAATTTTTGATTTACGGAATTGACTTTCCAGAAATGTTTTCAATTCATTTCTAAATCGGAAGAAATACATAATTTTTCTTGTTTTTTGGCTTCCTTAGAATCATCGGAGAAGATTGATTGATGTCTCTAAATCTAAGTTAACCTTTCGGGAATTTTTCTGCGTTATCTTTACGGCCTTGTAGAGAACAGAATTTGAAGGCTAGCCCAAAGAACAGTGGAACTGTTTCGGGTCCATCATGCCCGACATTATTCTTTGGCTTACGCCCAAGGGGAATGTGGGAAGAGACACTCAATGCACCTTCAAAACATTTAATTGGTACGGGAAAATGGATGCTCACAAAACACAAAATCCCAATCTGTCCTTGTAAAATGATGTAAAAAATTGCAAAATAAAGACGAACAGTGCAAAACGTTTTTGTTTCAACTATCTTTGGAAAATTTTGACATCTATAAGGAAGAGTGGGGGGGGGGGCAAAAGCGTTTATTCATGTTTATTGCCAAATTTTTCTATTGTTTCTTGCGTACATGGGGGAGGGACTCAGAGAAAATTCAAGTTAGTGTGAGCCCACAGCAGTGTTTTTGATCTCCTTAAGGTCAGTTCCAGTTCTTTTTGGCTATGAAAATTGTGCTGTGAAGTCTATATTACCACTAACCTCTTTCGGTGCATGTTGCTCCTTGGTAACCAGACTGACAACGGCAAGAATATGATTCTCCTGACTGCGTACACGTACCTCCATTCTTGCATGGCTCATCAGCGCATGGATCTGCAAAATTAAAAAATTGTAGACATGAAGACATCGTTACGAAACGTTCCACCGTTTGCTAATCGATTTGTCTTATTGACTTCACTCGTAATTTTTGATTCACGGAATTGACTTTCCAGAAATGTTTTCAATTCATTTCTAAATCGGAAGAAATACATAATTTTTCTTGTTTTTGGCTTCCTTAGAATCATCGGAGAAGATTGATTGATGTCTCTAAATCTAAGTTAACCTTTCGGGAATTTTTCT
>JAYJMH010048994.1:0-13891 GCA_036873815.1 Phacellophora camtschatica
TGACTTGGTAAATTGAGGAAGGTATTCAAATATGAAATTTACAGCCGGAGGAAGGTTTGACGTTTTTCTGGACTCTGTATCTCGGTACATGATGTGCTCAGTACTCCGTGCAAATTGAAGTTGAAGAAGTGACACCTTTTCCGATCGTGAAGATGATCGACGACTGTTGCACGTGGATCAGCATATAATTCCTAATAATATAACTTATTGATAACCAACGAATGTAGCTTTTTCTGAGTCCAGAAAATTTCCAAAAAGTAACTAGAAATATTTAAAAAATCAATACAAATAAATCTTTTCACAGGTTTTAACAGCTTTATAAATTTTACCTTAAAAAAACCTATGGACATTAGGTTTTCATGGCAAAAATCAAAAACGAATAGGCACGTTGGCCACGTACTAAGTGTTGGCACGGTACGATGACACGTAATAGAAAAATGGGACGTAGGCTCGCTGGCACGTAACTTAGCGACTCTATTCCATCCTTGCCAATACAAAACTTTATCTATTTTTGTAATTTTTCTGTTTTATTAAATATAAGACATTTCTCTTTAAGAGTTATGCGCACGATGCGCAGGTCCCATTTGTCGCAATATTGACCTAGCTTGTCTAAACATGTCTGTATGTCTGTTGCCCTTTTGAGTTGAAGAGAGCAAAACTAAGCCATCCGCATATAACAGATGACAGAGATTATCCCATAAAACTCCACTTGATCGCATCCATTATCAAATTCAAGTCGCAAAAGATCATCAATTAATAGGTTAAAAAGAACCGGGAAAACAAAGGGGTGGTCAATTGTTTGATCATGAAACGGTTGTTATACCGGAGTCCCTAGCCTGCGCGCAGACTCATAAAACTCTCCTTCGTCAAAGTGTATTGAGGAGAAGAGTTTTGAAGCTACGCATGGGTTCGGTGCCCCAAAAAAACCTTACATTGGTTTTGCACATATAATTTGAAAATTTGAATATGATTCTTCTTACATCCAGTAAACAGCCTGATAGCCTGGTAACATACGAACAATTCGTGACCTCATAAAAACGCAAATGCAGGAGAGATAATATTACCATAAATATCCTAAGGCCAAAAGTTTATTACAGTGAAAACAACATGAATCGCCATCTAAGCATGTAGGCATTTCTTGCCATAATATTAAGAAACTGGACAGGCTGGTTTTCAAAAACCCCTTTTGGCGTGTTCAGATTTTCACAGCCGTCACACCATTTTAACTGCAAAAAATATTGCAGAACATATTTGGCAATATTACCGCTGCAATATATGCGTTTTTATAATCTAGGTCATAAACTGTTGATATGTTATCAGGCTGTCTACTGTATGTATTTATAAGAAAGATTTCATATTCAAGGAATATCTCACAGCCTGTGAAGAAATGCAAAGCACCAGTGTAAGGCTTTTACCTCGATATTTTTTATTTCTAATTTAAATTGGGGGCCTCTTGAAAACCAACAGCAAGGTTGAAGGGCTACTCTCCCTAAATGATATGAAATATAAATAATATTAAATATTAAAACGTGCCATCACTTTTTTTAGTCATGCTTTCATTCAAAAACCCATTCCTTTCTGTTTTGTTTTTTTTTTGTTGGTTTTCTGGACGTCGGATTTTGCAAATATTTGGCTCAGATTTTTGGATTTTGTCGTCATTTTGACCGGATTCTTGAGAGAAACAATCGTCGTACGTAATCCGGATATAAAGAAAATATGTCGTCTTTTCGGATTTCCTGTCTTTATGTGAGTTTGACAAGGAAAGAAAAAAATTATTCCTTTTCTATTGACTATGGTTTGACATGACATCAAGGTTTTTTAATTGAGCTTTAAAATTTTGAGCGAATTTATCAATTTTTAAAAATAGCTTGTTGTATTTTCGGATCCTACTAACCTCACCAACTCCTCCCACCCCCACCCCATGTGCCCCTTTTTGATGAGTTTGGATGTATGAAGACACGAGAGGACGCGAGGAAGAGTGGAAAGAAGCTTTTTCACTTCGTGGAGGGAGAATGCCTCTTTCGAAGCATTGAAAGTGAGGTTTTTTAATTTGCCAAATTCTATTATTCGTCGCCATTGTTGCGTAACTGTTTTGATTTTTGTTCACTCGCAGATTAATCAGTTTTGCTGTTGTGCGAAGGATTTAAATATCACCAAAATCAAGATGTTTGGAAAGTTTATGAACAAGAAATTCTTTCATCCAGGCTCATATCCAAACATAAAGCGCAAATGGATGGCAGAACAGAAAGCCCTTGCAAAGGAAAAGAAAGAGCAAGACATGAAACAACAGTACGATAAAGAGCAGCAATCGTATCAGCACAAAATGCTCTTGGTGAAAAAAGACGAAGACAAAATCAAATTAGGCCTTAATTTTATGTATGAGTTGCCACCAGGAATGAAAAAAGAAGATGAGGGTTTTGGCGAAGAAAAAAAGGAAGTGAAATTTGAATGGCAAAAGAATGCACCCAGAGCTTTGTATGCAAACAAATTAGGCCTTGATGTACATGATCAACCTTTTGGCGTTTGTGTCCGGAATGTCAAATGCTTTAAATGCGGGAAATGGGGTCATCAAAATGTCGACAAAGAATGTCCAATGTACAATCAGAAAACTTCAGAATCATCAACTGCACTTGATAGCTTGTTTTTGAGTGATCCATTAAGATTGATATCCGATATGAAAAGGGAACATGGATTGACACTGAGAAAAAGTGTCATTGGAAGGGAAATTGACCCAATGGCAGATAATCAACAGATCCTTGACTCTGATGATGAAGATAATTCAGAGGCTGAACTATCTTACATTGATTCACTTACTGATAAACAAAAAAGAAAACTGTTGAGAAAATTAGAAAAGATGGAAAGAAGAAATGAAAAGAAAGAAAAAAAGGGAAAAGACATAGCAAGAGCAAATTCTGATATGCTTTCATCAAAAAGAAAAAGAAAGAGGGCAAGGAACAAAGAATCACATTCTAATGATGAATGGGAAGAAGTGTGCATAAAACAAGGTAATGACCACTCACAAAAAATATGCAACTCAGAATCAGCCAAAGGACACAGAGCTCATAAAAATATAAATTATGAAACAAAACAAAGGACTGCAAAAAGGAAAAAGAAGCATTAACACAATATGCTAAAAAACAGTGTAAATGTTCACAAAAACTCTTGGTGCACTCTTTTATATAAATTTGGAAGCAACAAATCCATTATTTCTTGAAATGCGATGTTTTATATATATTTAAGTCTGTTGGTAATCATATTTGGAAGGATGAATTACATCAGCAAAGTCATGACATGACACAGTTTGAATGAAAAATTAAAAAAAAATTTTGGGATTTCTGTAAACCAAACATTTTCGAGTTCCACATTAAAATATTGCCTTGTCTTGAAACTGACTTTTTCTCAGGTGGACCAAAAAAGGTAACACAATTTGCTAAGCTATCCTGCAAATTATGTTTGTTACCAGGCCATGAAAACAACACACGCAAGATTCCTTTAAACTTATTCAGAGATATCACTCGAAATTCTATGATCGAAGGTACCAAAGTAATGAAAATAAAGTATTTCTTTTTCGAAATGAATTGAAAACATTTCTGGAAATCCCATTCCATGAATTTCATGCTACTGTGTGAAGTCGATCAGACAGTTCAAGAAATGTCGACAGTTCATTTCAAAATCTCACACATTAATGTAAAAGAAATACGTTATTTTAATATATTTTATTTTGGTACCTTAAAACTTAATCACAGAAAGTTGAATGATACCTCCAAGTTAACTTTTTCAGGAATTGTTCTAAATTATTTTCATGGCCAAGTACCAAAAAAAATTCAGAATAGACCAGCAAACAGTAGAGGCTTTTTTGGTTCACCAGGTAGTTTTATTTTGCTTTTGTGATAAATCTTGTCATGGCGAGTGACAAGAATCGTTGAAAAATAAATTTTAGCAGCTTTGAAACAGCATCGTAAAATTTGCTAAAACAATATTTTCATTGAACATAATAGATTTCATTGACAATCTAAATGTTGTTTTTATTTCAATACCTTTTAGCAGATTATTGCAAAGGACTCCATAAATCTTATGTTCTCAGTCAGTGTATTCACAAAAATATCATCATTTAACTCATGGTTTATAAGATAGTCTTTGATTTATGCTTGTGTACATATTCAATACTTTGTTTGTGTCTTCTGTACTCCGGCCTGGCTTCAGTTTCCCTGAATCTCTTCTTTCAATCTGCAAGAAACAATACTTAAATATTAGCTGAGATTTTAATATATAAGAAATTTCAATCATTATTCATTATGGATTCTTTTTCAACATGAAGAATCAAAGATATCTTTCTATAATAATTTATAACAAGATTTGGCAAAGAAGACTACAACTTGCTGGCTACTGTGTTTGTCTTGCAAAAGAAGAAGAAGACCAGCAACATTTGTGGATACTCTGTTACGTGATATGTGCATGTATAAAACACTGACAAGATAAGGAGCCTTATGCATGGAGGAATCATGGATGATAGGAACTTGTGGGTCTTGAGTTGGTGTTGGCTCATGGCACTCTACTCATGCATCACAGAAAAAATGAAGAAGTTTATCTGTATTTTGTTTGCTGACCAGAATGCAATACACATCATTGAATAATTGAATATTGTAAATTCACATGAAAATGTAAAAACATTTGTCCGTAAAATTTACATTCTGTTTATTTAAGTTCTTAAACTCAACAAAAATGTTTGGGTAGGTAATATACCTTTACCCAGAGATAGTAATATATGGGTACTTTTAACATACAGTACAGGCCATTCGTAACTTAACATAGCAAGAATTCTTAAAAGGCTGTAAGAATTCTTGTGGTGCATGGAAGAATAATATTTAGAGTATGAATGAATTATTTCGTTGTCCCCAAAAATTTCTCATGGAAAAGGGTTCTTTGATAAAAAATTCTGAAGACTGTTGAAATTTTGGCAAGAATTCTTTTACAGGAAAATTATGTTAAGTTACGAATGGCCTGTACTGTAGTTTCTATATCATTCTGAGTTGAATTAAAGTGTTCCATTTGACATACATTGCTCAGATTGTAATTTTTGCATGTTGAGCAGGGAAGGTGCTGGTCATTTCCCAAAATTGTGTGGTTGTAAATATTTTAGGGTTGAAAGTTGCAGTTGAGATTTTCAAAACATAAAAAAGGAGCATGCCTAATAATACAGAAGAAAAAATATCAGGGGAAGATACCATTATATTTGCAAAATTTTTGAACAGTTGGATGGCTGGATCAATCACTTTATAACAAAAATGCATGGCTGTGGCTGCAAGAGAAGTACATACTAGGGGAGAAATTCCAACCGGACACATATGGCCATTTTTTCAAAACATATAATAAAACAGCATTCAAACAATTGGGAATGAAAATAGAACCTTCGCACATGCCGACCTCGGGAATACCCTTAAATCCCCACTGCTGACACTACTTTGGTCTTCATCTTCTGCCCTGTTTTCATCTTTTAGCCATGCTAGATAATCAGCAAGACAACCTTTTATATAAATACAATCAGTCTCCATGCTGGGTTTTGACCTTTTACAAAGTACTTCAGTTTCTTTAGGTCGGGGGGAATGGTGTCGAAAAATCCTGAAAGTTGTCACCAAGCTCCCAAACTCTTTACAAAGGAAGTCAGTGCTCCAGGACCTTGAGGGCCATTGTTCTATCATGTTTTCAAAAACAATTGGCTCTTTTGATGATAGGACAGCTTCATGAGCTTCTTTCGATGTCAGTCCAGCAACTCTTTTAACAATAAGTGGGCTAAAATCCATCCCTTCTCTCTTGAAATAACTTTTGAAGTGTGGCTTTTTCCAAACTGGTCTTCCCGCTCTTTCTAATAAACTTTTTGATTATGATTTACAAAGGGTACGTGTTGTGTTGTTGCTGTTGTCACGTTTAGAATCACATTATACACACATGAATGACACGACGGTGACGTAAACATCAAACCAAGAAAAGAAGTGTCTTTCTTTATAAATGTTTTTGAGATCCTGTTACTGTTTGCGTTGTAGGTGAGGCATTTGTTCTATCAATTTGAACTTGTTATTATGCTTGAGGTTGTTATATACTATATAGTTACTGTAGTTGTTTTGAAAAAAAAAAGCATTTTTGATAAACATAAACACTTGACTTGTTTGTAAAAAACAGGCCTAAAAGTGAAAATGTAAATAAATAAATATGATATAAAAATCTGTTGTTACATGGCACATGAGTTATACCTATTGTATCAAAATGAAACACAGTAATTATGAAAGAAAGGTCGTAACTATTAAATTGAATAATAAAAATATATTGAATTAAAAATACTTTTTGTCCCTGCACAAAGAATGGGGCACTTTTCTCCCAAGATCTTGGGTGCCATACCCCTAGTGTACTACTGTCATAAGTCAGGTGTGTGTAAACTCTGCAGACTGGTAGACTCTACTTACCTAAATAAAGGGGCCTTTGATGAAAAATAAATTTTCTGCGGCTTCCTTTTCCCCAACACTTTGAAACCTAAAAACCTTTTTTGTGTTGGAGCTATGCTAAATTTTTATAAAAACAGTAACTAATATCCTTTCTATCAAAGAGCAAAAGCTATATGGAAAATACAACTATTCCGCAGTTTTATTTCTTTATAAGGCTGCTATTATAAATACAAATAGTTATTTCCTTTTCAATGATTTTGCAGCCTAACTCTTTACCCCCTGCCCCCGTTGCAGCCAAAAACCACAAGGTTTTGTTGAAGGCCCCTGAATTTTTATTTTGTTTATCTACCAAATTTGTGAGTCAAAAACAGCACTTGAAGAGCTATAAAATAAAGATGCTTCTGATCTATATTTTAAAAATAAGTGCACTGATAGAACATTATGGTTTACCTGTGGTCCCATGCTAGGAAATTGTATAGACTTTTGTGACTTTTAAATTCCTTGTATCCTTGTGTTCATTTGTAATTTTTGGACCTTGTTTTGCTTTCTCATGTCAGTCTAAACGATAACTAAGAATGACTTGCATTTAATCATTTTTACATGTTCGTTTGAAATGAATTAATTCCTTAATACGAGAACACACTTATGAAGACACAGGTTACTTGTACCCCTTTAAGCAAAGAAAAAAAGTTTGTTTTATCATATTTCATTTGTTCAGTCACTGGATGACATGTTTCTCTTACTTAATTTTACAGTTCATACTTTAACATAAAGTTTTCAGCTTATAAATGAAAATAACTTCCATTATGAAAAACTGTGGAAAAGGACTCTAAAAAAACGAAATAAGGCTTACTTAACTTGCATGATTATGGTTGAAGTCTGATATATCATTTGTGTGTGCTTATGCAGTTTAAACAAGTATACTTTATCAATAATCTTTTTTCCATGGTACATATATGCTGCATTCATACTCCAATGGAAAAGAGTAAAAAGAGTTTTAGTATATAACATATTTTCCTCAAAAACATATTGTGTTTATGCAGTAAAAATGAAGTATACTTTTTATCAATATAAATTTTTTCTGTGTGTAGAATACATATGCTGCAGCCATATTCAGAGCATAGTTAAAGTATAATGTTTGTGTTCAAAAATATACTGGGATTATGCAGTATGGATAAAGTATAATTTATCAACATACTGCAATTATACTCTTGTGTTGGAGCAAACTAAAAGTACACATTGGAAGATATACTCCGTTTATGCTTCATTTGGAAAGTATATGTGAAGCCTACTTATTATATACTAAATGTTAGTGAAGCATAACTGAAGTATACTTAAACAGTACTTGAAGTATACTGAATTTGAGGGTGCATACTGTAGTGGTCAAAAGCTCATCATTTCTTGACGTAGTTGAGGATTTGTTCACATAAGTGCATGTTTTGCTTGACTTCCGGCTGCTCTTATTTGCACACATAGTTAATCACTTTTCCAACCATTTTATCAGCACATTTTGGTAAGCAGTATTCTCAGAACAGTACTTGGGGATACTAGATACTGTTTTGATTTGCGTACCTAACTGACCAATCACTTTCATTGAAATCTCGCAGACATGGTCACAAAGCATTGTACTGCAAAACAATATCCGGATTTTTTAAATCAAAATTCAACTGTCCGACTTTAACATGGTTTTGAAATAAGCAAAGACCTGCTTGACTGCTGGAACGGATATCACAGTGTCCCATTTTACCCAGATGACCAGCATCTAACATTTTTTATCACCCCATGGGAGAGGCACAAATCTGCCCCACAAGGCTACGTCGCATCAGCTGATGGCTACTCACGCTGCTTTGATGAAATTGTGTCACACAGTCCAGACAAGACCAAATGTGTTGAAGGCACATTTATGCGAGCAAATTCTCTCACAGAGAGCTTCTTCTAGGCAGTCGATTGGCTTGATATTTGCAAACTCGACGGCATCCTCCTCAGACCTGCAATTTTGGCTTTGGTTGTGATAAAGTGGAATTTGCAGGCTTCAAAATCACAAATGACAGGTTCCGTCCATGCAGGAAATACCTTGATGCAATCCGTAGTAAATACCTTTATGCAATCCGCTGAACTCATGCTGCCACTCTGCCAATTACTGAAAGCAGTTGTCTTTAACTGGACTGATGAACTTTACCGGCTCTTTGAAGAATCTAAATTAGTAATCATCTTTGAAATCGAAGAGGGCATGCAAATCTTTGATCAACTGAAACCTACCTGCCTAGCTATAGATTGGTCGAAAAGTGTTTCCATTTCCGGTGCGAACCGGCTTGGATGTCGCTCTCGTTGGGAGCTGATTCACCCCCACTGCAGGGTCGGGCTAGACCATTATTGAACATGAGCCCTCGCTGTTGCAGATGCCCTGGAAAACGTTCCCTTGAAAAAATACCCAATGCTGGGTTACAGAACCTCAAGGAGAAAACGCTATTTATGTTATAGATTTTGAATGCTGCATATTCCATGGTGTATGACACAAAGCCGCGGATGCTGTATCACGCTTCCCAACCGGCTCAACTAATCCTCCCATGCTACCCTTACCGGACGATGCAGCCTACATACATGACTCTAATGCTCCAGCTGACCCTTCAGCCAGCTACAAGGAACCTCCAGCAATGAAATGCAACATAGATAGCAGATGTTGGCCATTGCCTCATCAACTGCAACCACCCTCGCCGTTGCGGGAACAAGTCCGAGTAGCCACGACCAGATCTCCATATCTGAATTAGTTTCCATAATTGAATCTGGCTTTCCGTATGAGAGAAACTTCCACCTGACCTCCGCGTATACTACCAGTTTTGCCAAAACCTCTACATAATAGATGGTGTAATTTTGTATAAAGAATGCATTGTCATCCCGCAATCTCTTTGTGACCTCATTTTGATCATTTCCCACTCCGCCCATCAAGGTGTGGCATCCATGACAGCACGTGCAGAGACTACAGTCTTCTGACTTGGCATCACCCCTTAACTATTACCAAACGACGTACCACCTGCAACCGCATGGCGCCCTCGCAGCCAAATGTTCCACCATAACCAACCACACTCCCAGCGAACCTCTTTCAATGCATATGTGCAGATTTCTTCCATTAGAAAAGTCTCAACTATTTAGTAATGGTTGATCAATATCTAGTTTGTCCACCATTGATAGGGTCCACGAGGGCTCTAAGTGTCTAACCGAATGCTTCCGATTGATCTTTGTCAGATTTGATATCCGAGCTGAATTTGCCTCAGGCGGCGGACCTAAATTCACTGCGGCAACCACATGAAAATTCTTCAACAAAATGGAGATTACCCCATCGCCTATCATATGTAGCATTCCCACGGTCCAATTTTAGACCTCAATTTTAGAAAGGCTTCAAAACAATAAAACGACCTACCAGCAACAACATCAGCTCCACTGAACACTCCCGGTCCGAGCACTTCATCATCACCAGCACATTGCATCTTTGGTCATCCAATCAGAGCTTTTATCTTAGACAATCTTCGATACCTCAACACACCACAATCATCACAACTATATAGCCCACCTCTAAAACATAAAACCTCGCATATTATGAAAACAAACCCAGCACTGACCATCATTCAACAGCCTCCTAGCCACAAATACCAGTCCCCACAGACCCATCACACCCTACCAAAACCCAAACTCCCACCATCTTAGCCCCCACCACAGCCAGCTGTTGCTGACTCTCCTCATCCTACTATAGGTCCAATTACGCCCCCAGCTTCTCCTCCACTGCCACCGAAGTAGTCAGTTGACGGACTTCGGAATAAATCGGAATAAATTTGCATTTAATCGTTTCTACATGTTGTTTTGAAATGGATTGATTCATATTTACTAACTCTCAGATTTTGTACAAAGATTGTTGTTTCCACTTTTTATTTCAGTCAGTTTATTTATCGACATTCAATTCAGTTCACTTTTATTTTATAAATATAAAATACAATAGCGAAAATTACGAATAATAATTAATTCATTTATATCGAAGAAACAATTACAAACAACTCTAACATTGTTAACACAAATAATTTAAGTTGTACAAAGGGAATTTTATATTGTTTTTTGTGTACAGTGAGGAGGCTGGGGTCAATAAATTGTAAAATTAGTGTGTCCATACTTTCTAGATGCCCCTTGTAATAATCAGTTCCTTTCAGAGTGTTCAACTATTTTAAACCTCGATTTATATCTAAAGGATGAGTATTTATTTCACAGTCCGATTGTGCTGTACTGTTATTGTGGCTTTTTCTACATTATAAAAAAAGTTTATATTCATTTAATTTATTTACTTGCTTAATTTTGCAGGATTAATTGAAAATTATGGAAAACTGTCTAGAGTCTGTTTACACAACATTTACAAGAAAGAAATTATTAACACTTGATGATTTAAAAACAACCAAATTGAAAAAATGCCTCGGAACATTTGACCTGATAGCCATTGGTGTAAGTGCCACACTTGGATCTGGAATTTACGTTCTTACAGGAACCGTTGCAAAAACTATTTCTGGTAAAATATTTCTTTTATTTGTAGATTACATTTTAAGGGTGCCACATATTTATTGTGCCGTGTGCATTCCACGTCGCCTTCACTGGAGTTGTCTGGCGCATAGAAGAAATATTGCTCTGATATGTTGTTATTTTGAAATAGGGTTTGATTTAGCCAGCGCAAGCTCCATTATAGAGATAACATATAATGTGTACCTTCTTGAATTTTCCTTTTTAAAACTTATATTTTTATTGCATTTTAGGCCCAGCAGTGGTTATTTCGTTTTTCATTGCTGCTTTAACTTCAATTCTTTCTGGACTTTGCTACACGGAATTTGCAACACGCGTGCCGAAGGCCGGCTCAGCGTATACATACACGTACCTTACAGTTGGTGAACTGCTTGCTTTCATCACGGGATGGAACCTTATCTTAGAGTATGCTATTGGTTCAGCCGTAGTCGTGAGGGCGTTTAGCTCGTATTTTGACTCGGCAATTGGGAACGTCATCCATAATGCAACAACACAAGCTTTTGGACACATTGACGCCTTTGGTTTTGCTAAGCAATTAGACTTCTTATCGTTTGCTATCGTGATGGCTTTTTCCGTGCTACTTGCTTCTGGCATGAAGAATTCGACTATACTTAACAACATACTGACAGTAGTTAACATCATCGTTGCTGTGGTTATTGTGGTGATTGGCTTATTTTTCGTTGATGGAAAAAATTGGGATGATTTTGCCCCTTTTGGAGTGCAAGGTGTTTTTGCAGGCGCATCGACGTGCTTTTTTGCTTTTATTGGGTTCGACATCATAGCAACAACAGCTGAAGAGGCAAGAAACCCTGGAAAGTCGTTGCCTCTCAGCATTCTGGGAACCATAGGTATGATTTAAGATAGCTGGGGAACGTTTCCCATTATCAAAGAGAGAAACGGCTTGTACTTTAGACAACACTTTAGATTTTTAATTGTTAAAATCCGCAATAATTATCAACATGTAGGTGAAAAGCATGACGCCGAAGAAGAAGAACTTTGAATTAATTAAGAATTAAGATGATCTTTGCTTTAAGCTTCCATAGCCCTCTGCTTTTCGCTACTTAAGACTCGGTAAAACTCCAACAATTTGATAGAAATGATACTGAACTTTAGTTTATAAGTTGAGAATCAAAATTGTACCAAATTGAGGATGCTTTCATTTTATTAACGTGTCAGTATTTCAAGATAAACGGGGAAACGTGTTTTAGACACTATGTAGTGATTTAGGATTATTTTTGAAAGTATCATGGTTTACTTCGACTTATGAAACCAACGATCTCTAACAGCACTGGTTTAGCGATATGTGATTATTTTTCAAAGTTTTAGTGTTTAATTAGATTTTTTAGCCAACGAAACGAACTCTACAACAGCATTATAAGGTTCTCCCGCGTGCGAGTCTCTTTTATTATCAACATTTCTTTTTTACTTCTCAAGGGATTTGCTTCATCTTGTATTTTGCTGTTTCCACCGTCATAACACTTATGGTCCCTTATGATAAACTCGACGCAAATACAGCAGTTTCTTATGCTTTCAAGCAAGTCAATGCGACATGGGCCAGTTACATTGTTAGCGTTGGAGCTGGAATTAGTATGCTTGGATGCACCCTTGTGTCTATGTTCGCTTTGCCACGACTTACCTATGCAATGTCTGATGATGGATTTTTCCCGCGGTGTCTTGCTCGTGTTAATACCCGGACAGAGACTCCTATAGTAGCAACAGTAGTAGCAGGCGTTCTAACTGGTATGTATATGTTGTTTACATTGTATTTTGGGCTGCATGTTTCATTTTATGTTTTACTTCGTAAACTTTAACTTTTAACCCAAATTTTAACCTTAAACCTTTCATACTTTTATTTATTGTAATTTTTATCAATCCAATGCACAACAATCGAAAAATTAATGTTAAAACATTTCTTGATCCAAAAATTATTTTGTAAATTCTTGTGTTTTATTTCGTAACCTTTAGTCTAAACCTCGACCTTTAACCTTTAAAATTTTAATTTTGTACATTTTGACGCTTTGTTTATTTGCATTTTGAAGCATTTCTTGATTCAAAAATTTATTTCGTAGATTCTTTTGTTGATTCGAGAATTGTTTGATGATTTTTTTGTTTTATAATATATTTAATTTCAAAACTTTGAATTAATTTGTAATCTTAAACTTTGTAAACTTTCATTTTGCAATTTTTCACCCCGAGAAGGGCCATATTGCGCATTGCCAATTACTACAAAACGTCACATTTCCATAAGGTAAATACAGGCATAACTTTCCATAAATTTCAGACATTTCATTGTAAGTTGATGTCTTGAATTAGGTTGGTTTGCAAGTGCTTCCTCCTGCAAAATGAAATTTAGATGGGTTAATTGATCCGTATACAGTTTGGTATCCGTGTGCAGTATCCGTAAACAGTTTGGAAAACGTATTTTATACAGTTTGGTACATAGTTTGGTACATAGCCTTCAAGCAGCCTGAACCGAATTCTTAAATTTATATCGTAAGAACAAACTTACTGAATATAGAAAGCAAGGTGCGTACGCAACGATAACTTTTCGCCAGTGCATTCTTTTGTAAACTACGAAATAATTTTTGAATCAAGAAATATTTTAAAATGCAAATAAACAAAGCATCAAATTGTCAAAATGTACAAAATTAAAATTTACGAGGTTAACGGTCGAGGTTTATATTAAAGGTTACGAAATAAAATACAAAAGAATCTACGAAATAATTTTTGAATCAAGAAATGTTTTAAAATGCAAATAAACAAAGCATCGAATTGTCAAAATGTACAAAATTAAAATTTACGAGGTTAAAGGTCGAGGTTTAGATTAAAGGTTACGAAATAAAATACAAAAGAATCTACGAAATAATTTTTGAATCAAGAAATGTTTTAAAATGCAAATA
>JAYJMH010049005.1:0-13891 GCA_036873815.1 Phacellophora camtschatica
TCCCACCAGGAATTGTCAGATGAAAGTGGCACATCAAGCCAACTTGGGTGTACTTGCCATGGAACATGCCAACGTGGTTGCCCCTGCAAGAAGGCAGGAAAACACTGCCAATCTGTCAAATGTGCCTGTTCTGCAGTTAAATGTAAACAAAGAAGTGAGAAGTAATAATGCATACCATCAAGCAAAGGTACAGTGGGCAATTCTTCATGGGAATTTTTTTTTAGAAATTTGATTGTTTACAGATTGATAAAGAAAACAACTTTTCTAATGAAAAATACCATGAAAATTTCGAATTGAGAAAAATTTTTTTATTTCAACATGCCATATTCACTCAAAATGGCAGCTTTGCACAGACATGCACAAGATAAAATCTTGAAAAAAAATTGTGGGTTAGAAATTTCAATCCAAACATCATCATGTTGCAAAGTTATGCAGCTATAACTGGTTAGAATATCCATGCAAAACATTCTTTTAAAAAAATACATGACCTTGAACATTAATTCTAAGTTCTTAAACATTTCTGGTCCATTTTTCAGGAAGCATAAAGGGATGTAATTCCGTTACCATATAACACAAAAAAGTTTTCTTGCTGCAAAGGTGTCAAACATTTTAAATGAAAATCTACATTTCTATCATTGTTAGAGGCCAAAATCTCAAGAAAACATCAGGAAAAAAATAATTTCATAACCTGCTTTGTGTAACAATGGTAACAGAATTACATCGGTAACGGAATTACAGTCGGTAACGGAATTACACTTTGATAATTTCTCTTGATGAGTCCCTAGAGCAATCTAATTTCAATTTTTTGTTTGCTTAGCATTTCATTGTTGCAACATTAAAGTTCAAGTAGGGCTCTCACATAGTTTGCATACAGGGAGTCCATTTGGGTAGACCTGAAAAAACCAAATAATTTTGGGGTATATATAAAAAATTATGGAATTGGAATATTGTTCAGATCAGTTCAGATTAAATAGACAGTAAATAATGAAATATTGTGGCAAAATCACTTATAGCAAAAAAAATCCCCTTGTTGTGAGGGTTCATTTGCCTTGGCTTCTTCCATTGATTTTGATGTACACCCTGTACAAAAATGTAATAAACATTCATCGAGTGCCCCCCTGGCATTATATGATATACTATTTTGCACAAATATTTAAACTTGTTGTAAAATGTCTGCCATATTTTATTTCTACCATATCTGCAAGGGTAGTTTGTTTCCACATGCCCCCTTGAAAGTTAACAACACAACAACATTTTTAAATTCAAATGGTTGCCATGGTAATAACAATAACGGTTTTAATTTGGTTAGATGTAGCAAAGTTTGTCATTGTTCAGAATTATTGTTGCAATGCCTCTTACTGCAAAAGAAAAAATGAAACGCTACAGAGAGAAATTAAAGATGAAATATGGTGCATTTGAGGAGGTAAGGCAAAAAAACAGAGAAAGAAAGAAGGTGAAAAGAGATTCAATGTCAGAAGATGCCATCAAGATGCTGAGAGAAAGGACAAGGCAGAATGTTAAGAAACACAGAAGCGGAAAAAGAGAAGAGATCATGCAGGCAGCAAGAGGAATTGTAGCAGCCACATCTGCATTTCGCACATCTCAGGCTCTTGGCAAAGCAAAAAGGAGGGTAATGAGATCCCTTCCTGCATCACCACGGAAAAGAGCTGCTGTTGTTAGTGAAGTAGCATCAGCAATTGGTATTTCAGCAGCTAGTCAACGAAAGCAAACCACTTTCAATGGAAACAAGATGCTTGACGAAGAGACAAAGTTCAAGATCCACGATTTCTACCTTTCTACATCTTGGATTTGTCCAGGGAAAAAAGATGTAGTCATCATAAGAAGTCCTGGCAAGAAAAAGCGAACAGAGCAGAAACAATATCTTTTGTCTACACTGAAAGAAGCACATGCCATGTATTTGAAAGAGCATTCAGAAAACAATGTCTCTTTTTCAAAGTTTGCCTCAATGCGCCCACAGCAAGTCAAGCTTTTAGCTGATGTTCCTCATATACAATGCTTGTGTCGCTATCATGAAAATGTTCGCCTGCTTCTCCAAGCACTGCATACAGCTGGAATGCCAATAGTCGCCACTGACTATAAGAGCTTCATTGAGAATATAGTCTGTGACCAGACATCAGAGGACTGTATGAATGGCAAATGTACAAATTTCCCTGGAATCCAGTTGCTTGCACCTCCTGATAATCTGGAAAATGAGCCCCTGCAATGGTACCAATGGGCATCTGATGAAAAAAAAGGTGTTGCAAAGTTGGCATTTAAAGGGTCCTTGCTGGAATGTTTCAATGAATTGGCTTTACAAACCCCCAATTTTTTGAAACACACATATGTGAAGAGAATCCAAGCCCAATCTTTCAAGGAAGAGAGAGAAAGTGTCAATCTTGACTCAGAAAAAGTAGTGATTCAAATTGACTTTGCTGAGAATTATTCGACTGTTACTCAGAATGAAATACAGTCTGCATATTGGACAAATAAGCAAGTAACCTTGTTCACAGTTTGTTTCTGGGAGCAAATGGGAGCCCATTCAATGATAATCACATCAGACTATCTACAATGACAAATATGCTGTTAATGTGTTTATCAAAATAATTCTGGAGCAGATTGATTCAGTCCTTGGCCGTCCGATTTCAAAGCATGTATTTTTTTCTGATGGTCCCTCAAGTCAATTCAAACAGAGGTTTGTGATATCAAGTTTGACACACCTTGGCAAAAACATAGAGTGGAATTTCTTTGCCACCAGCCATGGCAAAGGTCCCGTTGACGGAATTGGGGGGTCTGCCAAAAGAAATGTCTCCCTTTTTGTGAAAGCTGGTTTAGGAGAGGTCAATTCAGCTAAAGATTTTACAGCTGTTGCAAATAAGGTTTGCAAGAAAACAAAGGTGATACTCTGAATTTCAAATGAAAGTGAAAATGGATACTCAGAAGAAAGGAAAGGTGTTGCCATTGCAATAAAATCAGAAAGATGGTATGCAGTTTATTGGCAGGATAACAGATACTGGTTCATTGGTAGAGAATTTTCGGCCTGCAAAGAGCCAAGGGGATACAAGTTTCAGTTTTTACACCAAACAAGCCCAGATATTAATCAATTCAAAGATCCTGGTGACCAAGATATTGCAGACAAAAAAGATGTGTTTTATAAGCTTGATGATGCTCCAAAGACTCTATCTTCTTCAAGGCCAAATATCCTCAAAATGAGTGACATTGACCTTCAAAGAACAAATGCGTTGCTCAGAGAGATTTACAGAGTATGACAGTGACATTCAGCAAGCTTTTAGTTTAGTTTGACTGCTCATAAAGTTTGGAGTTATTTTTTTGTATTAAGCAGCTTTTTGTATTGGAAATCACAAAGTGTAATTCTGTTACCATGACCTGTAATTCCGTTACCATGAAATTTAAGCATAGAAAACAATTTTCTGACTAATCTTTAGAAAGTATCTGACATTTTCCAATTCCTCCACCTTTTGTTTTTAAGCACCAAAAGTGTCTTAGCCAGGCTTATGCTCATTTCACAGAAGTTTTAATGTTTGACAACCTACCTCAAAATATTGGTACAATTGATGTAGTTCCATTACCAGCCTTAAAAAAGCTCCAAATGAGATTTGGAAAATGGCAACAAAACCAAATTTCTGTAAAAATGTTGACAACAACCTTTTGTTTTTGGAATATAATCATGGAAGTTGAAACAAAATTATTGTCTCCCAAAAAATAATTTTAAATATGTGCTGGTAGCTCTGAAACGTAATTCCGTTACCAAAGAATTGCCCTATGTAAGCTGAAGAGAGTATCAGAAAGGCAAATTGAGTGCCTGCATCCATCTATTTTTTTCATTTTTCATTTCACTTTTAATTTTTTTTTCAAAAATTATGTTTATGAAGAAAGAAGAATTTTTAAAACTGTATAAAGGCTTAAAAACTGATTGTTAGAATCTGCAGGTAATATAGAGTGTCCATACAATTATGCACAAAAAAATCAATTGAGCATGTACAACAGAGCAAATAAGTTTTTCTTTTTGTTAAGCACCTGACATACAAGAGTTTACACTCATGCACTGATTAATTTTTTTAAACATGGTTACATATTGGCTTTTTAACCTTCTATTCCCTTGCACACTGTATTATTGTAATTATTATTATTATTACCATAATAACTTGACCAAGCTTATTAAAACAGAGTGGCTTATTAAAAAAGGTCACCTTTAAGAGAGGGGGGCCTAATCGAGAGGGGGCTTAATTGAATTATTACAGTATTATAAAAATAACATGCTGATGGAACAGCACTTTACAATTTATTTTATTATATTATTATTACCATTATTGTTATTATTTTTGTCTTAAAATTGAAAGATTACATTAAACACAACTTATTTATGAGATCTAGCTCTATTTTTCAAATTATTTCCATTGTTAGGAAATTGTTGTTGTTTGAAAGCAGGAGCTCAGTTTCTTTGAATAAGTATTTCTGAAATGTGGGACCTTGCTGTATTTAGAGTCACCTTTACCTAAATGTGTCAGCACAAAATTTTGCATTTTTGAATTGAATTCTATTGTATGTACAAAATTTCTGATTTTGAATTCGTATGTATGTATGTATGTATGTAGGTATTTTTATGCCACAAAATTAAAATTTTACAATATAATTAAAAAAAAGTATAAAATATTACAGGCATGAATTAATTACAAGAAATTACAAAAGTTAAAATACACTAAAATCTAATATTTTAAAACCACATACCCCTAAACTAAAGTGGCAGGGATAGCATTAATGTTTGTTGTTTATTGAGGTTTGTTGTTTATTGATGTAGAAAAATGTTTACAATGAATATAGCAAGAAATAAACCACGATTTAGGAAGTAGAGACAGAAACAAAGAGTTAGCAACAGACGTTTATGTTGTAGTTAGTTTCCAGAAAAAGCTTATGCTCGCAACTTGTTGTTCTAGTGTTTGAAATCTTTGGTTATAAACCAATAATTGCAAATTAATTTTTTTTAATTCATTAAAAAAGTTCAGTTTTCATTCATAAAATTAGAATTACGAAGCCTTTTCTCATTAAATTAAAGCTGCTGTGTTGCCCCATGTTGACAATGTTTGTATTGTCAGAACAAATTTTGATTTATTTACTAATTGCCATATTTGGTTACTTCCATAGGACTTGTATGTGTATTTATCTGAAGAAAGTTTTATGAAGAGCTTTACTTCCACTGCTGACCTCATTTGGAAAGAAACTGGAATTGAATATGGCAACTGGTATAGTGGAGCAAATAAGGATAGCACCATTGAATTCCAGCACACTTATCAAGTATCAGAGGTACTAAAGTTTGCTTCTTTTGTTGAATTCTACAGTACAGGATAAACTATTTTACACTGAATTCAGTGTTTGCCTGCTAAAAATAATATGACTAGGCCTGAAACTTTGGCAGAGGTGAAAAGTGGAAGGAAGTTTATCAATTCAGGAACATGTTTTTTTTTATTATATTCGATCAGTTTTTCTGTTCATTTCTAGTTCTGGAAAACGTTTGTTTCATCTACTGGTTGTCCCAAAAAATCTCCTCATGTTTAAATACTGCTAGGGAGGAGCTTTAGCTCTGATGATTGTGTTATTGCTGGAGTTTGATATACTACTGGAAAAATGTTGATCAAATTTGTAAAGCTTGAGAGCACATGGACAAAAGGAAATTCCCGCAACCATGTCAAAGACTCTTTTGAATCAAAGACTCTTTCAGTTTTCATGCATCATTTTTCCCAGTTTGAATAAAGGCTTTTCATTTCCTTTCAAACTATGAAGTCAATATTTTTCTATCCTTTTCAATGTTTTCAAGCCTCAGTGAATTCGAAACATTTGGAATATTGTTTGCAATAGAAGCACAAGCATCGAAAAAAATCACCCAAATTAAGAATTTGAATATTCCTCAACTTGATTTGTAAAAGAATGCAAACATTCTCCAGACCCTCAACAGCACTTCCCTTGACAATGTCAACAACTAGTTTAAAGACTCCTGAATATGCCTTACTATTTCACATTGAAACTACTGAAAATTAAAAGAAAACTGTAATGCGCATTGTGAGCTATGTTTATCTTTTATTGTGTATTGGTTAAAATAATTGAAAATCATGTCTTTATGTTGTGTATATAGCTGCAGGGCCATATGTGTTATGTTTTCTACTATTTTTACCAACAAGCCCATTCAAATGTTAAACATTATCTATTTCAGAACGTGATGAATAATGGCTCTCTTTATCTGCATGTATTTGCTGTTAAAGATGGGTTTTCGCTAGACCCTAATGATGATTCTTACAATCGCCTTGCAGTGACAAATCAAACAAGAAGTAAACATTTTAATTTATGGAAATTTATTTGTTGCTTTATTTTCTTATTTAATATTCAACTTTTACTCTAATGTTGCCTGATAACGTATAACATGCCACTGGAATTGTGTAGAGGATACTTGAATGTTTTATTGTTCTTGATTTTATTTGTTTTTGTCTATTTTTCCAGACTTGTAACATTTATGTTTATCATTAGCGAGTGTCTATATACAATTATTTCATTTCACTTACAGTTATGACATTATATCGGAAACGACGCATGCACAAAACCAAAAATCTCTTAACTGGAACAGTGAGTGCCAGTTCTGATGTGATGCTAACTGTGAGTTTTAAAATAATGTGTTTTAACTTGATTGTTTTTTATAAATGTTTTTTCTCCTATGAGACCTATGCAGCAAAATATACAGCAATTGTTGCACAGATTTCAGCTTTAAAATCAGTTTTATTTAAATTTGATACCCAAAGGTCTGTTTACAAATTAAAAAAACAGAAGAACCTTTTCTAACTGCCACCATGATCATTTATCAAAAATTTGAAATATTCAGGCTTGTACGTTTGAGGCTTGCGATCGCACGCGCACGCTTAAAGTTTTCAAGGCATGATTTTGATCACACGTGCAAAACTCTATTCAGAGCGCTAATTCCCTGTTAAAATTCCAACTTTTATGAAAAATAGTCTTTGAAAAACTGAAGGCCAGTTCAGCAATCCTTATAAAAAATGTAACAGATTGAAGAAGACGTACGACAACATACAGACAATGAACAAGAAAGAAAAACTGGACAAAGAATTAGTAATTGAAGAAGAAAGAGACAGTAAACTTGACATTGACAGCGTGTTTAATGATTGCTAAAAGTGTAATATGATAATGTAATATTGATTTTTAACCTAAAGGTCAATTTGTCTGACTCAGAGACTCCGGTATTAAATTGAAATATGCAACGAAACCGTCTCCAACGTTGTTCACACTACTCCGTTATCTATTTTGCTCCGTTTTTGGCATTGCCTTCACATTATTCCGCTATGAAAATGAAGAATTTTAAAAACGCCCATGAAAATGAAGCCGCCGTTTTGAAAACGGATCGTTTCCAGATGAATACCGAAAGCGAAAACATTTGAAAACGCTTTCCTTTTCAGAAAGAGACCGATAGAAATGTTTTCGTGAAGAAAATTTGAATTTCACAGCGTTTCCAATCGTTTTCACTTAAAAATGGAACGGTGTGAACGGGGATATAAACAAGCTTCGTTTTCAGCAACAAAAACGGATCAAAATGAAAACATTACACATTTCGTATTACATATTACACATTAAACATTACATATTACACATTTCGGCCTAAAATTGTTACCACACGCCATCGCACGCCTACAATCGCCAAGGCGTCTGAATTGCCGCACGCCCATTAAAATTCATATGTAAAGGCCTGAATATTTCCTTTTTGAATTAGATTTTAGATGCAAAGTTTAGTCTGACACCTAATTTTTACATTATCAACATTTTTGTTAAAGTTATAGCGATACAAAGTTTTGCTATAATGGGATTTGCCAGAGAAAAAATATTTTAGGACATGTTTTTTTCTAATTTTACTTTCATGGTATAGTTTTTTCAAAAATGTGGGTAGGAATATAAAAACTCGTTGTCAGAATCAAACTAATTCGAGAATCAACGATGCAGTGTCTCAAAATTTTGATAAATTTCTATAATAAAATCCTGAGCTTGGAAAGTTGGATTTGTATCATATATTTATTGCCTTTTGATCCAATTTCGTATTTGGATGCCTGGTGCTCATATTTTAACCACGGCTTATGGAGGAAGGAAAGGTTAAAAAGCTCGTTTTGCATTTCATTATTGTTCCATTGCGCGTAAACAGAATTGAGTTTTATTGAATTTACAGGATTCTGCCAACAAAACAGAAATAATTTCATATTGGCATCCGAATTTGACATTAAACATGATTTATGATCAGACACCTTGGCCAAGAGGAGGTCTTCCTGTCCCTATGAATGAATGCAAGTACACAATGTATTCTTTTTTTATACAACTAAGATCATTTAAAAATCTAACAACACTGTGTTTCAGAGCATTTATTTTAATTTTTGAATTTACATGATTTTTGTTTTGCGCATGTTTCACATTTTTTAAAGCATTAAATTTTTATTTTTAGTCATTATATATGTTTGCGTTAATGTTCTTGTAAATATGTTTTTAAAAAGATGATTTTTTAACATTTTGAAACATCAACTTACAGCTTGAAAATATTCGAATTCATCTTTATCAGCTGATCGACTTCTGTTTGCAAACTAATATGAAGATGTCAGTTGAGGGAACAGCTAGGGATATGCCGTTATTCCTTGTAACATTCTAAACTGTTTTTGCGATCCGCGCTTTATATTCATTTGTTCACGTAATTGTATTATTTTAATATGTCATTTAATATTTCCTGCAGACATTGTATTTGACAATCTGACGAACTACTACTATCCTGTTCTGTATATGAATGATTATTGGAATTATGCCAGTGATAACATGCCTATAAATGAGACAACCAAGTGTGTTTAAAAAATTTTCTTTTATGCATTTGCAATATTTAATAAACCATTCTATTATATATATAGACTCGAAATCGTATTTGGAAATTCGTCACTAAATCAATCACTTTTCCTCTTGGTGGTTTATAATTTTTTAATCGGAAATATAACTGGTTTTGAAAAGGTTAGGGAAGCTCATGTTTGTCACCAAACATGATATTAAAATATGAAGGTTTATGAAAGAATAATTCCTCGTATTTTTCTATGATCAGCTGACTTGATTTTGGGTAATATTTTTTTTCTTAAGATCTTTGGAGATACATCTCACGTTCAGTCCAATTTCATTATTCAAATGGCAAATGTACGTTTCCCAGAAAATGAGATCTCAGTGGAATCAGTATTTCGGAGAAACTGCTCAACACACGGACGAAGAGGAAGATATGCTCAAGGTTTGCTTTAAACTTTTGGAACAATATTTATATTGAAAATTTAATAGTTTCATTATGGAGTAGCTAAGCAAAAGCACGTGTAATCACGCCACAATTGTTTTCAATCAATATTATTTAATATTTTCAGTGATTATTCTTAGTTTGAAACTCATTTTAGCATGGGCGTTGGTGCACCTCTTATTAAAAATTGAAGAGAAAAGGTAGAATGTTTCTTACCCATAAATTGTCAAGTACTCGCATCTTCCCCCTTTTGGTCAATTAGAATGTGGTATTCTGTGACCCCACAGTCCCAGGCAACCATTAGATTGTTTTAACAAAATGATGCGAAATTCAAAACGAACCGCTGAACTGTATTGTCTTCATCAATCAATTTCAACAGCTTCGGTTTACTTTAAAAAATAATGCAGGCCCAAGGAACCCAAACGCGACGCTGGAGACGTTAAGAGGTTTGAAAACAACAGTGTCACAATTTAAAGTATGTTCTGTATTGAAACAACATTATGGTAAATTATCCAGAGTTTCTTAAAAAAAATTATCGATTAAAATTGTTCACTTTGCATGATACTCTTTGAGAATAACAGCGGTGATATAATGGACATTACTGCTGCTACTAATGGTTGTTCCTGGCTCTTTTCTGAAAAAACGAACATGTTTTGTCATGTCGTTACGAATGCTGTCCATGTCTTATTTGCTAGATCAATCATGTCCCAACTTTACTAATTTTTAAATATCCTCCAAAATTGGCACAGATATAAAATAATTAAGGCATATATTTAAGCTTTGAAATTTTGCTACTGTCTCCTCCATTCCCCCAAAACGTATGCATGTAAAACGCCCATGGTATTAAAAAGGAACTGTTGAAATAATTTTAGTTGCACTGACCGTTTCAGGACCGTTTCAGGACGTCCACTTGGAAAATCAAAGCTGTAAGAAAACAAAAACTTGCATGACACTCAACAATGCAAACATTGAATAATTTTGTTAATTGTGACAAAAGAATATTGATTAGCATAATATTTTGGGTATGGTCTATCAACCAGACCTCATGATCCAGGACCCTGTGACCATTACCCTATGACCCTCAAGTATGGATGATAAACTACAGGGTCCAAAGGCAGCAAAATCTCAATACCTCATCAATCTAAAAAACACCACAGGGATGTCAATACAAACAAATCAGCAGTGTAAAACAGCCCGAACCAACCTAGCAATCATTTTGCACATTATTTAATGTTCATAGGAAATAGTAATTTTTTTTATCAATTTTAATGTGAATAAAGTCAAATCATGTGCCTTGATTGTACTTTTTTACATAAGAAAAACCTTAAAAATATTCCAGGGTGAAATCAAAGCTGTTCTTATAGTCTCCCATGTAAATTGGTTTTCAACTTTTATGTAGTTTTACCATTTGTATTTCAACTTTACATATATAGAATAGTTTTACTGAATATTTTTTAAATAGAAATTTGAATTGTAAACTACTGGACCCCTTTGTTGGTGATTAATATGTGAAATGAAAGGAAATTTCTTTATACAAAAACCTAAAATCGGAACTATCAGTCTTTTCAGAAAATGCCAGCGACATGGCTAATTTCATCTTCCAAAATCACTCATTTTAACTTGATCTTCCATTGCTTTAAAGTTAAAGTTAGACTTGTTAATTAAAGTTGTAAAATTAGAAGATAGGAAATATGAGGAAGTTATACTGAATATCCGCATACCTTTCGTCGCCATTAACAAGAGCACGTGGTGCTTCCCGGTGGGTGTCGAGCTTCATGAAGTAATAAAATTTTTCTGCAGTTGAGCTATGTTGTTTCTCTTCAAGTTCTAAGGGTCATTTTTATCATCCATACTTAAGGGTCATAGGGTCATGGTCACAGGATCATAGGGTCTGGTTTATAGACTATGCAAATATTTTGCAGTTATTTGTGGTAATTGATAGCTTATTTAATTCATTATATGAACAATTGTAAAACAATTTTTATTGAATTAATCACATTTTCTGCGTTCTTATTATTTTCAGAGAACTTTAAAAGAGACGAATCCGTACTTACTGGGACTTACCATGGTTGTGTCACTTGTTCACAGTGTCTTTGAGTTCTTAGCATTTAAAAACGGTAAATTTCCTGCGTTAATTTTTTTTAATTACTGTTTTTTAAAGTGTCACTGTGTTTTTTTGTGAAATGTTATTGTAAAAATCTGCTTAAAATTATGTTTAGAATTTTCCGTTAAGTTTGTTATGAAACTTTCAATTTATAATTTTATTAGATTTTATTTGACATATCTCCATTTTGCTTTATTTTCAGACATTCAATTCTGGAAAAGCAGGAAATCACTGGAAGGTCTTTCAGTTCGATCAGTATTTTTCAATGTTTTCCAGTCACTTATTGTTGTGCTGTATGTATTGGACAATGAAACAAACACAGTTGTTGTCATTAGTTGTTTTGTTGGACTTCTCATAGAGTTTTGGAAGATAACGAAGGTCGTTGATATCAAGGTCAGTCTTTGTTATTGTTTCAAATATAAAATTATACTTCACTAGGTTTGCTTGTTTGAGATTTAACTTGTTTGACTTGAACAGAATTAGAAGGGATTTGAAAGACTTTACGCAAAAAGACGTATTTTTAAATTAAAATTTAGAATTAAAGACGTATTTTTTTTACAGAGAAAACGATGACTTTTTAATTCACAGAAATGAGACGAACAGGCCAGTTTTTACGGACAACCAAAACATTATTTCTATTTGTAGTCCAATAGAACTCTTACAACCTCAAAAAATTGATCTCAGTGACAACCTTAAAACAGAAGAGATAATCGCCCCCGAAAGAACTCTCCAATGATAATCTGATCATCAAGAAGACTGACAAAAGTGGAAACTTTGTTTTATTAGATCAAGATTATTACCGAGATAAATTAGTCTTTAAACGTCACCTTAACAGTTATACGTATGTAAAATTCTGTTCGAATGAAGATAATGCAGTCATGAAAATCCTACATGAATTGGTTGATAACACGTAACTGACCTAACAGTAAAAGACCAGAAATGTATCACAGACTTTGAATGGAAATCGAGCAATTTTCACGTCCTGCCAAAAATCAACAAAATTAAAAAAACAAGCAATCAAATTGCATCATTAGACAAAGATTTTATCGTATTATCACCGCCCAATGATTTAAAAGGAAGACCGATTATTGCAAACTCAATACATCCAACTCAAAGGCTCAGTGAATTTCTGGCCATTTTTCCAAAAAAAAACGAACATGTTTTTGTCATGACGTTGCGAATGCTGTCCGTGTCTTACTTGCTATTTGTTATGTCCCAACTTTGCTAATTTTTAGATATTCTCTAAAATTTGTACTGTGTTCTCCATTCCCCAAAAATGGTTGCATCAAACGACCATGGTGCTAAACATACAGTAAGTAATTGCAAATGAAAAAGAGAGAATTGTCCATTAGCAAAATCAAAGCTGTAAGAATTTGCGTGACACTTGACAATTCACACATTGTATAATTTTGTTAGTTGTCACAAAAGAATATTCATAATATTTTGGGCATAGTCTATCAACCAGACCCTATGACCCAGGACCCAGTGATCACGAGATGACCATGAAACTCGTCGTCACCATTTTGAAAACATATATCACAGATGATTGGGGTTTCTTACACAAATTGCCACAAGAATTTGAATTGTCTACTACTTTATACTCGTGATGTTACCAGTCTAAACACAAGTATACCTCATGAACTCGGTATGAATGCAATAAAAATTCTGGGCACAACAACAACGACATTTGATACCTGACCGTTTTTCAAACGAATTTATTCTTGAATCTATCTAAATATCTAATATCGAAAATATCTAAATTTATTCTTTAGAATAATTAATTTAACACAAAGATTAATCGCCGCCAAATTGTTCACTTAGTCTTTTTGTTCTACTTTCGCCTATCATCTGAATTCCTATCACCTAATATTCTTATTCGAAAGATTAATAGCACTAACTTAATATATTTATATAGGTTTTATATAAAAATATAGAAGATAATAAGGTAGAGGCGGATGCAAAAAAAGACGAAACAGATACAAAGTTTTATCTTCATTTGTAGCTGGATACAGAAAATCGATGGGGACCATTTCCGAGTGTCAAAATTCACGAGAAATCGTCATACAAGGAATCACCAACACGAAAATATGATACTGTGAGCATAATTTTATTTTAATTGCCATACGAGTACTTGCTTTGTTTCAAAACTGTAAGATATTGCAAGGAATGTTTAAACATTTTTGAAGATAGATTTGATAATTAAGTGAACACTCAGTTTTGCATACGTCTTGCGAAGATTAAGTTTTTTATTTGTTGGCACAGTGCAGTAGTCTGCATAAAACTATTCCCAGCATTAACACAGCAATTAAAAAAATAAATTACCGTAGTAATTCGACTAGGCCTTCCCATCTCGATTAGGCCCCCCTCTCGAATAAGCCCCTTCCTATTTTTTCAAAGCAGAAATCGAATAATTCCCCCTCTGATATTCTGTCAGATTCAGTAAAAAAGACAACACATTGATTACAAACTTTCCA